>AP028446.1:19202599-19380168 GCA_036509395.1 Antheraea yamamai
TCTGTAATACGAGTAGTGATTTCATTATAATACTATTGAAAATAAACTGTGAATGAATTTTATATTAATTTTGTATCAGAATATTTTGCAATGAAAAAATGTTATACTTATATTTTGACTACCAGGATCTGTATTGTATACGTTAGAGATGTGGTAAAGTATTTATGCTAGACTGGATAGAATAGAAGAGAGAAAATTAAATACCAAGCTCTATTAAGTCGCGCTCCGGTATCAACTAGTCATAAACTGTGGTATTTGATTAAAGAAGGCGTTATTTTGCGGAATCCATCATTAAATGTTATAGTGAACGTTAGTTTGCACTTCCGCATGGAATTCTTTCGGAATTTCAATTTCATTATTTAGACACTATGGTAGGTTTATGCGAGCGTTTTGACGGTCACTGTTGCTGCTATATTTGATGCAGTAGTGGTGGTCGACTGGTTGACCTGGTAAAAATTATCGGCTGACAGTGAAGAAATATAAACTTTGAGAAATGTCTATGTCGTATCACTTTACGTGGAGAAAATATAACAGTGGAATTCGTTAATATGTCGTGTGCGGGTACGGTGATTATGACCTAACCATCTCGATCCTTTTAGCTCAGCAATAGGACTCTTATAGGTTGACGTTAGTGCTATTATTCTCCAGTAAGGTCTTGTAATTATTTAATTTCGATAGAAAATTTTGACAAAAAATCACGTTTCTTGTGCGTTTTTTTCTTTTACCATAGTTTCTATGTCGCCATAATAGTACTTAATCCTTTTTCTAATCATAATTGTAACTAATATTATATGTACATGCGAATGTGTGTTTGTTTGTTACATTTTCACACTTTAAAAATGTAATTGATATTCAACCGTTCTTCATGAAGTTATGCATACTTACACATTGGCGGTGGCACGAAAAAGGCTGTCTGATATATGTGATACTACAATTGAAAAAACACTCTAACTATACTGTACAATTGCTATCAAACTTAAGTTGAGAATTTGTCGTGGTAGCTACACTTCTTTCTTCCTCTGGCTTTAAAATGTATCATCTTAGAACATATCGTCATTTAAGATCAGATGAGATGTGGTTAAATGCTAAAACCTACCACATTATACAAGAAAATTGTTCCTGACTAGCGTCGATGGCTTCGTTAATAGTTCAACCGAGTCGGAGATGTCGGTGAAAGAAAACGTGCTGAAACCACAGTATGGACCACAGTAAACCGTCTATGGACGGTGGTGATCACTTAACATCAGGTGACCCATCTGTACGATTGCCTGCTTTTGACCATAAAAAAAAAGTATGTTGGTAGGGATTTTTCTAAGTCCGCCTGGCTAGTCCACCAAGTTCAAAATTTGTTGCCAAGCACCTGCTGGTGTGTTCTGGCAGCTGCACTTGACAGCCAGTACCCTCTAGGTCTAGTGTGTTTACTATCTTACATTACATGAGATTGTGGTCAAGCGTTGAACTTACCTACTAGCTGACCCGCGCAACTTCGTCTGCTTGACTTATCGATTACAACTGTATTTCCAAACTCGAAAAATCTTAAAAAACATATAACCCGATTACAGCGACCCCCGCCGTTTCCAATTCTGAAACAAAACGATTCGCTGGACTCACTCAAACAAATACCTACTTGGCTTAGTTAATGAATTACGCATGTGTTTAAGAAATTTCGGTGAGGCGGACGTAGCGCCATCTGACATTCAGCATCATCAATAATTTCGTTTTGCTTGTAATACGAACGACCGTAGAATCATTTCGATATTGTTTATACAAAAATATTAAAATCGCTAATAAAAATGGGAGGGTGGTGTTAGGAACATGAACATTCGGGGTTATAGGTATTTTTTGATGGCAAATAAAAAAGAGACAAATTGTCAAAAATATTGAAAAAAAAATCTACTTTGGGGATAGATACCCTAATCACCTAGAGGTAAAAAATATACTTTACGACCTATTCTCATACCCCCTTAATATACATTTAAAATTTCATAAAAATCGGTCCAGCCGTTTCGGAGGAGTTCGAACAATAACACGGTGGAACGAGATATTTGTACATTAGATTTTTAAAAAATCCACAGATTTCAAACGATCATTAGACATTAACTAACAGAGTCCGTAAACGTGAAACCTTTCTCAAATTATGATCACGTAGGTGAAAAAATCGGGTTGCAACGGTAGCATATGTGAATAGGCGACGTGGTACGGCGATATTTTTGTTTCTTGTTGCACTGTTAACACGCGCCGCCGAAGCCGGTAACTTCATCAACCGATGAAAATCGACCACTAGAATGTACAGGACCGAGAATATGAGGATTTTTTAAAACAAACTCGGAGTTACGTAGTGCACATTTCTTTACAGCTTCTAAACTAGATCTTTTAGCATTGTATTGAATCACTATTTGCGGTTTGCAATTAGCCAGGTATAAAAATGCTTGCAGGCCAACATGGCAACAGAGACTGGCAATGGATTGTGATCTCGATGGTTGATGTTGTCTCAGATTGCGCTGTTCTTTTCTTCCGGTATAGCGCAGTCTTTTAAAATAAGAAAAACCATGCAGTTCACATACGGTAGAAGTGAGATCTTCAAAAAATGAGAAGATATTTATATAAGTGATACACTTGAATAATGCAGCACGCTGGTTATGGCATCTTCTTTCAAGACTTCATTTTAGACAGGTGACACATAACACACACACAACGAAGGCACACACTCACACAAACATACTACAACGCTCGGACCAGAGCAAGTATTAGGTAGTGTATATAAGAAACACTGTCTAATATATTCTATCTCATTCTCTGTAATGTTTATATCATTTAGATAAATATGTTTGTCTCTGCTTTTAGAAGTTTTCATTACAAAAATGAAAAAATATACATCTTAAATAACGAGCACGAAGTCACGGACTATTGTTAGCGAATAAAATTTGTGTATTTCACGTATGTGGTGCCGCGGGCAATTTATAAAACATTCCACGTAGGGTACAGTCGAAGCAGCTGAGCACAAAGCGGCCACTCGTCACTTACTTGACTGTGTAACTTAATTTGTGAGAGTCAGCGGTTACATGACGCTATTATGTTACGACAAGGAAGTCTAAAATAGGGGGCAACGAAGTGCGATTGTGGTCATCAGTTACCCAAAGTCGTATTACACTGAACTCGATTCAATACTTCAGTCTCAGCTGGCATAGATCAAGCTATTGTGATAAATATAGACTTGAAAATATTATTAATAAAATTGTACTTTTTCTTTCCATTTTGGTAATCCGTTCTCATTATTGTTGATTAATAATGTTATCATCAACTAGCCGGCCCGGCAGACGTTGTCCCGCCCTGATTATAAAAAAATCCTTGTTATTTTCCGTACACGTGGTAACGCTTATCCAAAATTTCACGATGGTCTGTCGTGTAGTTAAGTCCTGAAAGAGTAACAAACAAACGCACTGTCGCATTTCTACTATTAGTTAAGACTAGCGGGCCCGGCATACGTTGTCCTGCACTGATAATAAAAAAAACTTTGACAAATTATATACCAAAACGTTCCTCAAGAATCACTTTATCCACTGGTGAAAACCGCTTAAAAATCCGTTCAGTAGTTTTTGAGTATATCGCGAACATACAGACAGACAGACGCGGTAAGGGACTCTTGTTTTATAATAAGTAATGATATTAACTACATGGTTGTCTCTTTGTTAGAACTTTCCAGAGAATACCTATTTGTGACATCTTAGAATTCATGTATTTGTGTTATTATTTTCAAACCACTTTACTTGAACGCAATTATATTATGAATAAAAAAAGGCAATAACTGATAGAATTTGATCTCGCCAAGAAAATCATGATAAAAGTTGGTCTATTGGAATAAATCTAACGAAAATATACATATACTAAGAATGTAAATCTAAAGGATTTGTAGTACTTTTTACATTTTTGTAAAAACAAAATGTTGCAGGTCTCTAGGAATAAGTAATAAAATACATTTCAGTCACTTCTCGAAATGTCTGTCTGTGTGTCCATCTGTCTGTGTTTTTTTAAAATCAATTCTGTTTATCAAACGTTATTGTAATTTTAATGTCGACGCGACTTAAGTACGAGAGAAAAGTAGATGTAGAGTTTCGATGTAGTTAATAACAAATTTGATTGTCCAGAGCTATTAGAAAAGATAAGCTTTAATGTACCTCCCAGACGCACTAGGCATACTCCGTTATTTTCAGTTCCCTTATCCAAAACAAGATACTCACAAATGTCGCCATTCATTCGCATTCCAGACATATATAACAGCGAATTCTCTGAACTAGATCCATTTAGCACTTCTCGCTATTCTTACAGAAATGAAATACTACAATCTCTGTCCCGGAAAAAGTAGTGCCATAATTGTAATTGTAATTTCATCATCAATGTATATTTAACACTAATACTTTCACAAACATACCTACCCATACCATACACTCTCCCTTATAAAACAAAACTCTATACACACACCTCCACACACACACACTCACACCCCACACACCTACCTAAATTTTCGTTAAAGTAATAGTTTTTATAGTAATTTGTTCACTCTCTAATAATAAAAATTGTTATAATTTGTGTACTTCGTAATTGGCGTATTGAATATATTGTATTTTTTTTTCTTTATTATAACACATTGTCAGCTGTGAAGGACCTATATGCAATAAATAAATAAATAAATAGATATTAATTAGACTTAATACATTCAGATGACTTTAATAGTCACCTTTATTAGTGTTTTGTACATTAGACTCCACGCGGACGAAGTCGCGGGCACCGCTAGTTTCTAAATGTAATTCTCAACGTCCTCCTAACTCCTGTACAGAAATCCTACGAAATGATTCTCATCGAGTGACGCGAGGGTGCGTCACTCTCTCGATGAATTACTAACACCTATTATGGCGCCCCCTAGCTAAAAGATTTATTCAAAATGTTATTTTACACCGAGCGTCTATGTATAGGAGCGGCTATTGTGTTCAATCGCAATTCTACGTAATAACATTGCGTACTCATTGTAATTCAAAATGTTTCGTGTCGGAAACTCGACCTTATTGTCATTGGTAGCGCGCGGCGGTCGTGTCGCGTCGCCATTTTGTAGCGCGTGGGGTGCATGTAACCGTCATTGACTCGAGTTATTGAGTTAGATTGAGTGGGTAATGGTTATTGTTATGTTGAAATGTTACTCCTATCGTTTTTTTTAAACAAATATTTGATTATTTACTTTGTACATAGTATATTAATTTATGTATAGTGAAGTTTGTTGTAATATTTTCAAAGTGTTATTTAAAAATATGATCTGTGAGTTTTGAAATTCTACAGTATTTGTTCTAAATTTTTGTAAAACTATGTTTTTCGATAAATATATAAAGATTGAGTATGTAGATGTCTTACCTAGTAGAAAAATTTTGTAAGTACAGATAGAATGTAAAAAAAATCACTTGCACAAGTCGTAATAGATTAGGACCTACTTACTAGTGTATTAGAAAGTAAGAGGATTTTGTCAAAATGGTAAATCATTTTAAAAAATGTATTTGTAATCTATAATCACCAATATAATTGTTAAATCTCCTGGTTTTGAAAGAAATCTTTCCAAAGACCCTTTAGTAGTCAGTAAAGAGTTGAGCAGTCTAACCTTTTTGGTATTTTCACCTGTGATAATTGACAGCGAGAAGCATTGGTGGAGTTACAATGATCATATACATGACGAAAAATCTACTAACGTTAAACGCTTCAACTCGTCCGGTATATATAAAAGTGGGTGGCTGCTAACGAAGTCAATTTGTCCGGCCGTCGGGTGTCCGGCTCCGATGGCGTCCTCCACCGTCCTGTCTAATGAACTTTATAATTATTCTCCTTTTTTTGTCGATTGGCACTTCATTCGTTGAGGATGTCTGGAGGTGATTTTCTCCTATTTAGGTTTCATTGGCATCTATTGAGATATTGTTAATTTATATTGAAAATGCGATAAGTAGTCATACCATATTCTTTCTTGCCACTTTTCTTTGGTTAAATATTCAATAGGTATATTTTTTATGTACTTAGGTGTGTTTTACTGTTTTACCACAATCTCATGATGTTAGGAGGCAATGTCCTAAATTGCCATTATAGAAAGAAACAAACCAGTTCAGAACTTTTACTCTCTGTTTATTAACCGAATTTCTCTAGTAACGACGAGCTTTAGTGATTTCAATTTAAATATTTTTTTTTCGTTTATAGTTATAGTCGACAAATCTAAGCCACACTTCGCGCTCTGCACTATTCATATAACTTAGTCTTACTTAAGTCCTAACTTAGTTTTACTTTTTCTGATTAAATGTGTTGCACGATTATAACAAACCCTAAATAATACCTACCACGGAATTGCACAGTAGTTTTGTCAATTAAAATTAAAGTAGGCACCCATGTTGGCACTGGCCAATGTTAAAACGTTGTTCCGCCTTCATCGAGATCAGAATTTAAAAATATCAATAGGAAAATATCTCTCGACCCTTACTAAAGATGTGGCTTTACCTTTCAAATTAAAACAAACGATGAATTGACGTCTAACTTGGCTGCATGGGTGTTGATACCCTTGCCTTTTCCTTAGAATGGAAAAAACTGAAACTAGAGTCCTTGGCGGGATCTGGAAATGTTATGTAGTTGATTTTATATATTTTTTTTTAACTATATTTTTGCAACCAATCTTTTGATTTTACTGCCATTGTCGAGTAGTCAATAGTATTACAAGTTCTTCTTCCATTCCATTTTTAGCAGCCAGTCTTCTAGTAGACTATTACTGCCATTGTCAAGATGGTGGCCATCTTGTTAGAACTTTCTATGGAGGTTTTGTGGCATCTCAGAATTCAAGGTCCGTGAACACCACTAATTTTACACAATATAGAGTCAAGTAACACAAGATTATAAATAAAAAATAAAATCCACTACATGACAGACCAAGATCCCGTCAAAAACTCGATTTTATATTTTATTCTTAATCTTGTGTTATTTGACTTTCTGACATTGGCAAATGTTCAAGCATTATATCGCCTACATTGGGAACAGAAATTAAAAAAAATATATAGAAAAACGTCTCTAGACACGCCACTACATGAGTCGTTAAGATAAAAAGTACAATAAGTGTGACAGGCAGCCGTCACTCAACGGAGTGGCTTAGTTAAGGACGAGACGAGGGCGCAATCGTGTTCCAGCGTAGTTTCACGTCTCTCCCAGCCACTTCAATTATCACAATTATTCACGAACTCATACTTTACCCGTTGTAGTTTTTACTCTCAGCCTTAATTTTGGCATGATGCATAGCTACCACGTTATGTTTGTGGGGAATTGACTTTCAAATCAACTACTTGAATTTTTTAACATAGAATAAGCGCGCATTTTCGTTAGAGCTTCTTAATCAGCATCCTTTGGATTTCAAATATTTTGATTGACTACAAAGCATTACATAGGTATACTGTACAATATCTTGAAGACATTGTTGGGACTGACTCGATACTGTAGCGCAACGGACATGTTTGCTGAAGCACGTATTGATGAGTTTTACGCGTTAATTAATGAAAAAGCAAACTCCTCATGGAGTATAGTTTTATTTTTTCAAATTAAATTTTTGTTGTGGTAACAAAGAATATAATTCTCTAATATTAAAGTTTAAACCTTAGTCATTTATATCTTTTCTGTATTGTTGAGAAATCAAGACCAAAAAAATTTCAAAGTCATAACTATATCTATATATTTTTACGTTCGTGGATAATTAACATGCTGTTTGCAACGAAATAAACTTATTTATACACGTAATAACAAAACGTTACACAGTTATTTATGGCCATACCTATTTATATCTTGTAACAAAATCAATCAATCAAAAGTATTTTATTAAATTTAGAGCCTAAGAAGACGGCAAAGGTCAAAGCTACCACTGGTACTAAAAACAACCCAGTCATCGAGAAGAACTGGCAAGAAACTCGACCTAGTTTATATTTTCATGATACATATTTTGCAAACATAGATAGTTACATTATTTTTTGATGGATGCACAGAGGGATATGATTTTCAGACGTTACCATCATTCCTATATTGATCCACTCGTAGTCCGGTGAAGCTGTTAAGACCTTGCTACTACAACAGCGTAGTCAGTTCGAAAGAAAAAATTTTTTATCCACTCTATAATAGTCTTTACGACAATAAAACTAGCTTGTCGTTTTCACGCCGTAGAATTCTTTCTTTTGTTTGTTTTGTATTCGCTTGTATCTCCAGAATAGCACTGCTCTCGATTTTTCTTTCGATATGATTAGGTAACCATTTTTGGTCTGACGAGCCTTCAGAGTTTCACCGGTATTTTTGGGCGAGAGTTTAAGGCACTCAACCCATGACAACGATCTCAAGGGCGCTAATGTGGATGAATTTTGTCGTGGGCTGTTGCCTACTGTCCGAGATCATCCTGTGACGTGCCTATATACCTTACCTTATCGGCTACCTTATAAAACGGCAGGTGGAAATTAATGCAGCGTTGTGACTATCTGACCTATGATGCATTGAATAAAAATGATATCTTTATATTTATTGTTAACTTAGATCAGATATGGCGAGGTTTCAGTGTGTGCGTACTTTTTCCCACGCCTCGATGACTCATCTATTATTTATTTTTAAGAATCAGTTTCTCGGGATTTTCAGCGAAAATTCCAAAATAACCTCGTAAACTTTTCAAGATTCAAGGTTCAAATGTCCTGTAAAAATACAATTTAAAATAATACATTTATCTACCACCAAATCATGTTACAATAGTTCGTTTCTTATCAACAGCATAAAACATTGTTATGAGGGGCGGTTATCATATTTACAACCAAAGCTTCCGTTTTCCTTTTATCTATCCATAACTCTTTATGGAATACGCAAACCGTGTTAATTGCCGACCTAACAAATGTATTGCACGCACGCCATTACTGCCTCTATTATACCTATGTGGTGAGTTATTATTTTTGTTTTCGAGTTATGGTTTGGTTTCCTTACATTCTTTTATTAATTTAGCTTACTCGCAAAGTGACTTTATAGGAAACTGTGTACAGAATGACGATTAGAAATGTACCTAAGACACTAAAGAATAGAACATCGGAGTGCATATAACTAAATTCAGACATTAAAGGTCTAAGGCTAATCTTTGCATTGGGCTGAAAAAGGCTGCCCGTGATCATAATGATGGAACAACGTGTTTCTTAAGACTATGATGTACTGACTCGATGACTATTTTTTGTTTTTATTTTAGCGTAAAATCAAAAATACTTTATCCAATTTAGACCCTGAGAAAGCTCTTATGAACGTGAAGACTACCACAGTTTTGGATTACAACCCAGTCATCGAGAAGAACCGCCAAGAAACTCGATCTGGTTTATCGTTTCATCGTAAATACCCACCTTTTCAAACATAGAGGTGTCATTTCTAAACATAACCATCGTTCACATATTGATCCTCCTTATATAATAATAGCATCAATACATTAAAACCCGCTTGACATGGAGCTAGAATTTACTAAAAGCTACGTGCCTCCTCACATTCTGATGTAAGCTAACCCTTGAACACTATCTCATAGGATATTTGAAAACGATGTGTCCGCAGAGATTAAGAGACTAAATTTGGACCTATTACCGCCTTAGTTAGGTTATTTTCGGTAGTCTAGATGCTTGTAAATCGATCGTTACCATTTTATCGTGCAATAATAAAAATATATAAGTTTAATGCAGTTAATAATATAAACAAACTAACGAATAATGCAATTTATTCATTCAAATTAGACAGCTGAATAAATGCAACCGATACAGTACTACACAATAAGTACTTACGCTCAGTGTATTCGTACTCATTGTCTCTGGTCACGTTCTGTCATTGTCGACCGCGACTCGACGACGCGACGAACGGAAGACGTAATAACTGACCAGTCGTTTGAATATAAATTTATAATCCGTCTCTATCTATACATCGGTGTAGATAGAGACAGGTATAGTAATCGTCAAGGATAACCGTTGGGTTTGTTATGATAATGGAACAGTTTACACGTAAACGGGATGATTGTAAAAACATTTCGGATGCTGTGTGTTTTTTCAACTGGACCGCGTGTGATTATATTGGAATGACGTATTGAATATTTAATTTGGGTTGTTATTAATATTTGTTTTCATTTCTTTATTATTAACTGTGGATATGCTAATGCGTAAATCTCATGATATAAATTTTATGTCATAAAATGTTTACGATTTATATCAGCCAGTTTTTGGCGGGAACTTGGACTGTCATGTAGTGGATTTAATATTTTAATCATAATCTTCTGTTATTTGACACTATTTTTTTATAATATTGGTGGTGTTTTACGTAATATAATTCGGTTATTGTGCATATGTGGATGGGAAATAATACCACAAAGCATGAATTCTGACATGCCAGAAAAACTGCATGGAAAGTTCTAAGAAGGAAGCCACCATCTTGTTAGAACATTGAAATTATCACAGGATATTTATTCTAAAACGGGCAATTTAGAAATGACTTGGCTGTATGGTTTAGATTCCTTTGCATTTTCTTTAAAATCTAATAAACAGAAATCGAAAAGTAAAAGTCAATGCTCAATATGCATGACTTATTTGACATTTTGGTGTTACAAGAGAAAACTACAAATTGACGTTTCCAAATTCAAATCCGGTGACTAATCAGAGAGTAGATAAATCATAGAGCTTCTAACGTGCGTTAGGCGTTTCCCTGACGGAGGATTGTTCGATTGGCTATGTGCCACTTATGCGTATCGATTACATGTCGTTATGTGCTCGGTCACGCAGTGGGTGGCATTTAGGTACGCGTGAAATGGATACTGCCCTACTGGGCGGGGTCGCTACCAGCCAATCCTGTAACTGATACCTTAGTTCTTCTTAATAATCATCAGTCGAAAAGTATCTTTGTTTCATTGTTATAACGCTTAAAATTGTAGTGCGTTTTCCGGCACTCTTGTAAACGATATCCCTATTTCTTTCCTAACAAGGTCTTGTAAAACAGTTCTTAATACTACGTTATAAGATTGAAAATAGTTTTAACAAGTTATGTAATTGATATCGTTTTATGTACTAGTACGAAGTACTTTATATGAGTTATAAAAGTACGAGTTTATGTGTAGTCTGATTCATTCCTTTTTCTCTTTTTTATGAGAACTGCGTTTTATTATTATTATTATTTTATTATAACTCTGTCATTGTTACTTATACGCAATAATAATTTTGTCTATTTTAAATTACCTCTGTTAAAATGTATGATTACTGCTTTATCCATAGCTTAGTACTTAATATGTAGCATCAATAGGTAATGCTCAGAAAAGTCCATAATTTACTGGAATAATTTCGTCAAAGTTGGTTCAGCCGTTTCAGAGATAGGGCCAGACAACCAACAGACAATTCTATTTATATGTAAGTATAGAATGAATCTATCGATGAAAGATTTTGATACAACACGTTATTCTTTAAATATTCTACTGCAGGACAAATACTTCTTATCCGGAGAAAACATGGGCTAAGGAATCAATACACTAGCCCACTACCTACCTATGCGATTTCAAACGCTGATAATTCTTGTATGTCTTATATTATTAACACACGTTTAGATTTTCTCAATGTTTCTTTTTCTTTATCAGATAATGTTGCTTATAAAATATCATTAAGCAAAAGCATTCCTAATTAAAAAAAAAACGCTTTTTATATCAGTAAATGTCAGAGAGATTTTTTTCCTAATTTAGCGCTTAGCATACAAGAATCGAGTGTGGTTGTAGTCAAAGAAGGTATCTAATATACTAAAGGAATTTGCTTTCAAGTACAGTCGATACAATTTATGTCGTTATTGACTTATTTCTATATTCTTCTATGATTGTATCTTTATAAATGACTAGCTTTTGCTCGCGTTAATTTATACTTATCTTCGCGAACAGTAGGTGCATTTGTTCTGGATTAAAGGTAGTTAGGGGAACGAGGGGCTTGTTATAACAGGGGTAAATGGTGACAAAGTTTTTCCACTAAGGATTTGAACTGTTTTAACGTGTTCCTTTTATTTATTCTTAATTCTTATTGCGCCTTGTTATGTGGTCGTAGACAGTGTCTCACCAGATTGCCCAGCAAGTAGATGCATGCGCGCACTTAATTTTGACCAAGTAATGTTAAATTATATTGTCTTAAATCTTAAGTTGGTTTTAATATTATAATATTGTGGAGTAAATTAAAACTTTCTGTTTTATTTATATTCATATTTATATATATTCATATTTATATATATTCATATTTATATATATTCATATTTATATATATATTCATATTTATATATATTTAATATTGTGATTTTTTTTATGATTGCTCAATTTAAGCATTATTATACCGTAAGTATAATAAGCTATTTCGTACTGTAAAGTTTTATCAAATCAAAAATAGTTTATTCAGTTTAGGCCTTAATAAGGCGCTTATGAACGTCAAAACTACCACAGGTTCGGAAAACAACCCAGTCATCGAGTAGAACCGGCAAGAAACTCGATCGGGTACATCTTTTTCGTCGAAATTAGTCAGTATCTTTTGCCTAAAAGATGAACAAAGATCCATCTATAAATAACAAAATGACTCGTTCTTAAACTATGACGATCTTTTATATACATTTGTAAATATCTCTTGTGAACTTTTTTTTTTCAAAATGAATTATACTGTCTTGTATACTTTCTCTGTGTTCATAAAAATGTGTATGCAAAATTGCGTGATGATGGACTGAGTAGTAAAAAACTAACAAACAAACACAACATTCGCATTTATACAATTAGTTAATTGGGATAATTATTAAAGCCACATTATAACGAAAGTCAGTGTGAATAGGAAGTGAAGAATATGTAGTGTGGAATGAACTTGAAGTGTAAGTAAATGTAATTAAGTGAGCCATGTTCTACAAATCATGGATATGTATTGGTAGAATGCTATTCTACTACTGGTTCAATACCATACACTTGGCATTTTCGTATGCCAATTTCGTTATCAATTATTCTTGTACTAAGTACTTATATTAGTTTGTTCCCAATTCCGTTAAGGGTGCAATTAAGAATTGATTGTATTTTAAAACTCGTACTAAATCCTGCGTTAATCAATTCATAATGGCCAGTGTTATTTTTGTAATTTATATTTCATAAATTGTCATTTCCGGCCACCAATTTTGGTGCTAAACAAATACAGTCTAGTTATCACAGAAGTAAGAACATAAGAAATATGTATCTCTATTGTTTCTAAATTTAATTTCTTGTTATTATTTAGTTTATAATTACATAATATCTTGTACTTGAAACTTTCTTTCAAAAGTAGACCTTTGTAACATATTATATAACATACACATATTTTAATACATTAAATATGTAAAGGATACTTACCAATGAAAATAGGTCACAAAAATTACCTAAACCAACGCTTTACAATGGATATTTTTTATATGAAACGCACAAAAAAAATCATTAGAGACATGGAGGAAGGGGCGCACCTGACGGCGCGGCGGAAGTCATTAGTAAATAGATGGACACAACGACTCCCGATAACGCCCTACTCACCCCAAAATTACACCTTACACACTTAAGCATGCATACTTTCCAATATCACCTCGTAAAAATACACCTTATTACCATACGATAAGAATTATTACAATTTTATATCCGATTCTACGGGTACAAACTTATAGTTGTATTTTTTTTTGGTAAAAAATGACATTGTACTAGCAACACCCTAATGTCGAGTTAGATCTATTGTTAAGATCTTTGGAGGCTTGAGGGTCCCCAAATAGATTTAGATAATGATTTTTTTTGCGGTTTAACGTTAGGCTTTTAAGTTATTTCCTTATTATAGATGAATTTTTGAAGGATGTAGTTTTTAATATAATTATTTGTAGGTGTACGTAGAATAATCCTTTTTCAATTAAATCATAACTGTATTCAGATCCAGTTGTGTAGTTAGAAGCAATAGATAGTAGATATTATTTTTGAAATTCTGATTGTAACCTTTTTGTGCGACGAAAAGCAATGGAGGTTAAACACTGTGTCGGGTAGAGTGTTGAAAATATCAGTTTTCGTTCGATCTCCAAAGTTATGTAATGTCGGGTGCGATCGGTACTTGGATGGGTAACTGGAAACACCGCGTGACTTTGGTTATTGTTATATTTTTTAAATTAAAATGTTTCCCTGCAATACTAAAGTTTCACTTCTAACGTGTGTCTTTACAACATACCTTGCTTTTTTTTTCATTAATCTCAAAAGTAACTAAAAATGTAATTTTGATATGTTTTAGGTATAGTTTTTTAATGTCCATAGGATCCGAAATTAAATAAAGTGTTTTAATGATTAGAGAATTGGCAAAAGGTAACTACGAATTCAAATGAGGGAACTTTTGTCGCTGACTGTATCGCGACTTCAACACATATATTAAAAAACTCATTTCACTGACACATGTCGGTGGATGGCGTTTTGTGAACTAATATTATATATCGAGGTACCAAGTAGCTTAGAGGGTTTCACCGTAGGTAGGTTTAAAGGTTAGTGAAACGACGGTGACCGTCGGTAGATTCTTGTCTCTGAACAGCCTCCATTATTCAATCAATAATGTCCAATTTAGAGGAAAACAAATGCCAAAAAACATGGTTATGATTTCATGTTCTATAGGATACAATGTGTACCGTTAAGATAACATAGGTGGAGTACGAGTCGTTAAAAAAAAAAGGATTGTGTGGTTTTATGAAACCACGGTAAAAGTGAAACTTTTTTTCACACTATAGACATTTAACTAATAATAGTTTATACACTACACGGTCAGCTGCTGCGAACTATAGGCGCCGCCATATTGACGAGCGCCTTTCACTTTATCCCTACTCCGCGGCCGACCATCACGCGACATGCAACACACAGACGAAAAAATTTGAGACGATGTAATAAAAGTTTTGCTTTAAAAATTTCACTTATATGCTTTTCAATATTTTCAGTAAGGATATAAGCTACGTATATTTACGTTTTTTTTGTAGAGACTCGACAGTAACAATTAGAAAAATCTTCTATTCTAAACCCAGATGTTACAAATAATTCTTTTGGAGTATCAACACAATTTTCACGCGGGCGGTGTCACGGGTACCAGCTAGTTTTACATAAACAAGTCTATTATTTTACTCCTAACAAAAACTCCTTTTAGCGAACAAATAGATTTTTTGTAAGCATTTAATAATCTTCGGTTAAGTAGATTTATTAATTTGATAAAAAATATATTAAAAAGTCATGTACTTAACCAATCTATTAGTAGATACATTCATATCTGTCGAAATACAGTTAACCGTAAATCCGCTACAGTAGTGTCAATAAGACACTTAGCTGTCAAATTCTATCGTTAGGCGCGAGAGAGTTAGCGAGTGAGCCGAGCGCCCCAACCCGTTCCCCGCTTATTAACTTAACAAAACCAACAATCGTGATTAAATCGCGCGTGAACTAATAAAATAATAAGAGTCTTGCTCTCTAACGCTCGCCGACTGATATAAAGGATGGATTACATGGTATCCGTTCCAAATTATTTATTTACTGAATAAAATTTAAACCGGCGAGTATAGGAGCATCACATTTTACACAGGAATTTCTTACATAGCGTAGGTGAATATTAATATAAATATTGACTATAGAATATAAACATAAATCAGTAATAAAGGGATTTCTTTTCAAAGAATTTCAGTACAAACAGCGATAAATAGTCAAAGTCAAATATAATGACCAAGAATCTTATTATTAGAATGTATAAAGTGACTTTACTTTTATTTATCATAGTGTTGTATATAAGATTTCGATTTGTGTAGTATATACTAGCTGGCCCGGCAGACGTTGTCCCGCCCTGATTAAATATAAATCCTTGACAAATTATATACTAAAACGTTCCCAATGAATCACTTTATCCAATGGTGAAAACCGCATGAAAATCCGTTCAGTAGTTTTTGAGTTTATCGCGAACAGACAGACAGACAGACGCGGTAGGGGACTTTATTTTATACTATGTAATGATATAATGTTACCAGCTGTGCTATACATTCATTAATTTCTTCGAAAAATTGTTTTACTGCAAGGTGAACTGTGAATATCGTTCAGCAAGTTACACATAATATTATAGTTCTGTTATAGAACATGTTACAGTTCAGTTGCAGATCAAACTACAGGTCAGGTATAGAAAATGTTACAGTTTAAGCAGATAATATATTATATTTAAATTATGAAAGCCGTTAAAATTTAGTATTTTATTGTAATACCTACATGGGATGACCAGTTTGTCACAGTTTCTAGTATTTAGATGCCGGTATTTTACAAAATTCAGCTTTTCAAAGTTTTGGGGACATACATTAAATTATCAGGTTTTATTTTATTGAGCTTCATAATATTAATAATGATTAGCAACGAAAGGGTATGATTTGGGGATTTATTCATATTTGGAATTCGTTTTTTAAGCACAGAATAATATTTCAACGAAAGTAATTGCACAGAAAACACGTTTAAAATCTGAAACATGGGATGTGACACAGTTTCTAGTATTTAAATTATGCCGTATTAAATGTAACGTATATATATTTACAGACCGAACAAATTTTTAATGAATCCTTTGTGTTTCTGATGTTAGTAGGGTAATAGAATGGCAACACTCACGTGTGAGACTTACGTGCGTAAGGGAAATAAAAGGTTGTATAATTACTAATAAGTTGTTTTTCTATTTTCTGTAAAATATAATCATAAACTAAGGTGTTTTGATAAACATTATTTATTATTTCTTGGAAAAGACTACAAGTTGTTTGCTTTCCTTTGCATTATATGACATCACTGTCCCTTTGCCGTAAATGGGGCTTTGTTTTTTATACTAAGGAGACGCCATGTAAACCCGCTGTATCTTCTGACAGCGGTATGCGGGTGGTAGGGGAGAGGGGGGGACGTAAATTTCATTACAATTAGCCGTCGCAGCGAATGAATAATGCATGTCCGGGGCCGCGGCCGGGCGGACCCGCGCAAACACCGAAGGGTTGATTGTCAGATGACGGTCAACTCTGTTTGCTAGAATTACTACCGACGGTAATTTGGGTCTCGTGCGTGTTCATTAACGCTTAGATTTGAATTGTCGCCTGTCGGTGGTGGTTTTGGGTCAATGAATTTTTTATTCGCATCAATCTCCGTAACGACCTCGCACGTTGCATAATTTACATCTAGAAAGAATGACATCTTCTAGACGTTTTTTTTTTCTTTAGCTCATATATTTTCAACTGGGGTTCATTACTAACAATTAACACAGTTGATATGGTATGGCAGGAACTGATGGTACTTTTATGATAGTTTTTCTGCATAAAAATTACCGTATATGTTATTTTCCGTACACGTGGTAACGCTTATCCAAAATTTCACGATGGTCTGTCGTGTAGTTAAGTCCTGAAGGAGTAACAAACAAACGCACTGTCGCATTTCTACTATTAGTTAAGACTAGCGGGCGCGGTATACGTTGTCCTGCACTGATAATAAAAAAACTTTGACAAATTATATACCTAAACCTTCCTCATGAAACACTCTATCTACTGATGGAACCCGCATGAAAATCCGTTCAGTAGTTTTTGAGTTTATCGCGAACAGACAGACAGAAATGGCAGAGGGTTTTTTTTATAATATATAGTGAATAGTGATTCATAATCTTGTATTATTGTTCTTTTTTTATATAAGCGTATAAGAAACTTAGTGTCCGAAGATAATTACTTATTTAAATAAAGTGAAGTAAAGTCGATGTTTTAATAAAAATTGTTTTATTTACTTTAATTTTTGTTTAGTTTTTGAGTTTATCGCGAACAGACAGACAGACGTGCAGAGGACTTTGTTTTATACTATGCAATGATATATCAGTGTAGGAGTTGTTTAAAAAAAAGTAATTTAAAATCTTATGAAATACATCATAATCACTACATATACAGAAAACAAAGTCCTCCGCCACGTCTATCTGTTCACGATAAACTCAAAAACTACTGAGCGGATTTTCGTGCAGTTTTCATTAGTAGATATAGTGATTCACGGGAAGGTTTAAGTATATAATTTGTCAAGAGTTTTGTATATTGCTTGAAATATAACGATAATTCTTGGGTAGTGTCTAAAAAAGTCAAGCCGGCTGGGAGCTTTCGTCGAAAACGCTGCTAAATAGTCTCTTTAAGATATAACAAAACAATTGAAATATTAGACGACGCAGACGAAGTCGCAAAAATCGACTAGTTTTATATATAATATTTCTAAATAACACACAAGCATTAATTCTTACGCCGATACGAAAGACGCACGCAGTATATAGGTACATAACATTCATATTTTTCAATTTTTTTTTGTAAGACCGTAACATATTTATCAATTAGGCACTACTATTATTATTAGTAGCATCTTTTATATTATATTTCTCTTCAAATTTTTATATTTATATATTACTCTATGTAGGCGCAATTAAAAAAGAAAATAGTGAAAAGCATATTACAATCCGTTGAATAGTTTAGAAGAACTTAAGTAACACATAGATAAATATAAAAACCGATTTTGTTTTATAATGTTTATGTATAAATTTACCTTTATTTAGATTTGGCTAAACACCATAAAACATATTTTCGAGTAACATTTTGTCCATGCTTCATTAAAATCGGTTCGGTCTATCAAAAGTTTTTTGTAATTTTAATGATAACGCGACTTAAGTACGAGAGATAAGTAGATAGTAATTAGACTTAATGCAATCTGATGAACTTATTAGCCACTGTTTTGTACATACGGTTCAACACGGACGAAGTCGCGGGCTCAGCTAGTAGGAAAATAAAATCATCAACAATATAGTTCTAAGTGTTTATTTCACACAAGAATTTCAATATGTATTCGGAAAAAACTGTAAAATTGTTGTGATATAGTTAACTTTAATCTACAGTTACCTCGGAATACTGAGTAAATATTATCTCTTTAAATGTTCCAGTAATAACTTAAATTAAGACACTAGTAATATGACACGGTACTTATTTACCCGTGCGTTATATTTAACCCTTATTTTGTGATGCGAAGGGTTACCACGTTAATTGAATTCTGTTCAATATCCGTTATATGTGGTAATAAACATACGTTTCTTTTATACCGCACAATACAATCGCATCTTTAATTTTAAAAGATTAACTCAAAAATGACATTGTTTGAATTTTTACCAGAAAGTACATTAACGTTGCGAGAGGAAGCGTCCAATTCAACAGCCACTTCAACATAGGTCGCGAATTGCATGTATCAGGCAACAGCCAAAGCCGAGGTGTGCCACGCACCCTTGAGCTAGTTGTCAAAATAAAATCGGCTGAGTACCTTAAGCGCTCGCCTTAGTAGTCCGGTGAAGCTGTTAAGACCTTACTTGGTCAATACCGTAGTCAGTTCGAAGAAAAAAAAAAACAGCCACTTCAATAAGATCAAAACTACGAAAAACCTACTACTGCTACGAAAACTGTTGTTCTCTTTTTAACCGACTTCAAAAAAAGGAGGAGGTTATCAATTCGTCTGTATGTTTTTTTTTTTTTTTTTTTTTATGTTTGTTACCTCATAACTTTGGACTGGATGAACCAATTTTGATTATTCTTTTTTTATTTGGAAGCTGGTACTTCCCGTGTGGTCCCATTTTAATTTGATCCAGTTCCGACAACGGCATCCAGTGCAAAACCGTATAAGTTTTAAATTTGCATTAGGTATGTACACGACAAATAGACGAATAACTCAATATCACGCTAACCGATTTCGATGATTCATTTTTTATTGGAATGGACGTACTTCAAGGGTAGTTTGATGAGAGTTTGGTTAGGTTCTGATTATGGGATCCGTGACAAAGTAAGAAAATGCAAAACCGTATAAGTTTTAAATTTGCATTAAGTATGTACACGACAAATAGACGAATAACTCAATATCACGCTAACCGATTTTGGATGATTCATTTTTTATTGGAAAGGACGTACTTCAAGGGTAGTTTGCTGAGAGTTTGGTTAGGTTCTGATTATGGGATCCGTGACAAAGTAAGAAAATTTCAAGAAACGAGCCTACTCTTTTCTTAAGGGCCAGCAACGCATCTGTGTTTCCTCTCGTGTCGCAAGTGTCCATGGGCGGCCGTGATCACTTACCATCAGGTGACCCGTATGTTCGTTTGCCACCAATATTATAAAAAAAACTGTTCAATTCTTAGGAGCCTATTGTGCTTATGTTCGTTGCTGTGTTGCAACATGACGCAAGCATTGTAATTACATTACTTAAGGTGTATTATGTGTGAAGCGATGGTAGCCGAGTTGGTGGTAGAAACTATCGCGGATTATTGATAAGGTTGCGTTCGTACCATACGTTACTTATTGTACAACCAATTGAAACCATATCGCATACCATACCGCAAAAATGCGCATATTTTAATATACTTAAGGCGGAACGGAGTTCGCGGGCACTGCTAGTAAAATATATTTATGTACACTAAAAATGGAAAAATAAAGTACATTTTCAAAAAAAAGTATTAACCGACTTCAATATCAATCAAAAACCCATAAGGCACTAAAAAGCGGAAAATAAATAGTTTATCAAATTAACCAAATTAAATAAAACATATGAATATGTGTGCTACCTAGAGATGTATTGGAAGTCGGTGCGAACCGAAAATCATATCATCTACATAGGTACAAAGTTTAAGTCGTCTCTGTAATACATTTCTACCTGGAACAAATTTGAAATTTCGGTTGGCACCGACTTCCAATACATCTCTAGGTAGCACACATATTCATATGTTTTATTTAATTTGGTTAATTTGATAAACTATTTATTTTCCGCTTTTTAGTGCCTTATGGGTTTTTGATTGATATTGAAGTCGGTTAATACTTTTTTTTGAAAATTTACTTTATTTGATTTAAAAGTGTGAAAACGTAGTCTCCGCAGATGGTAATAAAATGAAATAAGTGCATGCTTTGAAATAAAGTAATCATTTACTTACTTTGATTTAAAAAGAAGTGCGTTACGTCAGAATTATGTCATTTTATTTTTTAAATGTACGTAGTTTTTTCTGTGATATTGCGACTTACTTTTATACTAATTATTGTAGTGCATTATGCTGTTACTACGTTTGTATTGAAATTATTTCATAACATAGGTACTTTATAAAAAAATAAATAAACTACGATCATTTTTGAATGCTTATTTCAACTTATTTCTGTTACAATAATGGTGATATTTTCTAAAACGACCAAATAGCAATATAATTACACTACACTACTTATCCTTACTCTTAGAACTAAAATCGTTTCATTTATTTTTAAGATCAATTTAAGTCGAACGTATAAATATGGTCAAATTTTAATGTATTTTCCCACAAAATTGAATTTCTAAGTTGTTTTTTTTTAATTTAAGGACAGATATATATGATTAAAAAAAATGTCATATAAATTACTTGTGCGGTTTCACGTTACAAGCACACTAGTGGGCAGGCAGCTGACGTCGCTTTTATAATATGCAAAAATAAACATAATAAATAGGATGTGTAAAGAATATTCTCGGTGAGTTGGCGTCCCTGTTTGCGATATGATACTGTATTTAGCAGTTCATTACAGCGACTGTCATTTGTGATGACAGTCATGCGATGACCCCGTGACCTCGCCGCTTCGAATTTCAGGTGTTACAGCTCAAGATACAGGAAATAGCGGAAAATGAGACGTTATTTTTGATGGCCTCAGGTATTTTTGAGATGATTTGATTGCATAATTTCTTTTTCAATTATATTTGTCTTTGAAAAACACCTTAAATACCAATATATTATTATAATATATATTTTAACGAATCTTTTCTCAAAAAAGAGATATGAACACTATGGCAATCGAGTTGTTAAATTCATACTTTAAATGTACCAACTACAGTCATTCTGTTTTTTCTCTTCAAATTGAAGTGATTATATATTACGAATATTAAAGAATTGTATTACTTTACTTCTACATTTATTCAAAGTCCATTTTGTAATATAATTAATAATGTCTACATATTATATTAAAATATTATAATTTTATCAGAATCAGAGAGACAATATATTGAATCCCTATTGTGTTGCGATTAACGTAGACACTTTTGGGAAGGTTTCTTGACCACTTTTTGTTTGCCTTTTTGCCTATACTCGGGAACAGCACTTATTTTATGGATTAACGATACTTAAATCTATGTCCTTTCTTGTATCTACCCCTGATAACGTGTATGTAAATTTTTGTTATATTCGGTTACATAGTTAAGGCGTGAAAGCGTAACAAACAAACCCATATTCGCGTTTATAATATTAGTTTGGATTTCAAATTTTGTAAAAGTAAATGCGGTATAATGAATTCCAAAGGTTTTGTGTTATTACCATAACAGACACTTTTATGAAGGTTTTTTTTTATATGTGCAGGACAAAGCGATTACACGTTAGTTACTCTTCACCAGATATTTTTATCACTGTTATAGTCGTGGTGGTTCAGTGGTTTGACCGGTGGTATATCAACCTGATGTCCGCAGGTTCGAACCTCAGCATGTAGAAACGATTTTTTTTACTAACTTAAATTGCTAATACTATTGGCTGACGCTGAAGGAAAACATCGTGAGGAAATCTGAGAAATGTTTTAATAGTAGCAACGTAGTACCACCATATGTGGAAAAATATAGAACTGTGGATTTCTCAGAGTTTGAAATCGCCAATACGTCGTGGTCTGGCGTGATGATTCATCATACCGTCTTTCGGGAAGGGGCCTCTGGCCTGCTGTGGGTCTGTTACAGGCTGATAATGATGAAATATTTTTAGCCAAGAGA
This sequence comes from Antheraea yamamai, assembly GCA_036509395.1. Lineage (NCBI taxonomy): Eukaryota > Metazoa > Arthropoda > Insecta > Lepidoptera > Saturniidae > Antheraea > Antheraea yamamai. The sequence goes on from AP028446.1 coordinate 19,225,470, forward strand.
TGTGTTTTGAGTTTCATGTTGTATTAAATATTTATCGAATCGAATAATTAAATAACTATCAATTTCAAAATGTTGAAAAATGATCCCGCTCCTCCACTAAATATTACAAGATAAAAAAAGTCTAAAAAATTCATTAGAACCGAATAATCCTACACACATAAGTAAGGCAATCGTAATTTTGAAACTTTTCAAATGTACTCTTATAAACCTGATTGTATTTGTATAAAATAATATCTTTAGATATGATTTATCGCTTCCGCTCAAGTTTTACACCTCAAAATTTCAGCATACGTGTGCACACGACATAATGCAGCTGTTAGACAGCGCCGGCGCCTCTGCATCCGTCCTGACTTGTCATTCCTTCTAACTTAAGTTATAACAGTGTACTATTACATTACTTGAGAATTAATGGACGTAACTTTATTTAAATATTCATTATTTCTTTTAAATTTATTTTTATCCATCCACTAGTTTCCACTAATTGTTAAAATTGTAAATGATTTTCAACGCGACTGTCAAATCATGTTATGCCGACCATACTTAAGTAAGATAAGGGTAAGAAGATGATGAATTTGTCATTTTTTTTCTCGTATTGACTACGCTATTGGCCTAGCAAGGCCTTAACAGCTTTACCGGACTACAGTTGATGTTATCAACTATATAACGTACACGAAAATAGACTATATCTTCTAAATATATAAAAACCCAGTGTCACGATGTTTCTTTACAATGAACTCCGAAACTACTCAACTGAGTAGAAAATTGAGGCACAAAGGTCTGCTTTTAGGATTATTTTGTAAGTAAAATCATGTAAATCGGCCAAGTAGTTTTCGTCTTATAAGTGTATAGATGGACAACCAGACATGTTGTCTTTTAAAGTATGTAAGTATTATTAGTATAATAGCAGGCCCGGCGGACGTTGTCCCGCCCCGATAATATAAAAAACCTTGATAATTTATATCCATAAACCTTCCTCAGGAATCACATAATCTACTGGTGATAACCGCATGAAAATCCGTTCATTAGTTTTTGAGTTTATCACGAGCAGACAGAGAGACGTGGCAGAGGACCTCGTTTTATAATATGTAGTGATATAAAGTACTAAATTCCTATGCTTTTATAAAAAAATGCAACCAAAAAATGTAGTATAGGTATTAAGTGTCGTAATTCTAACAAAGACGCCTTCAAAAGGGATCTCAAAACATCGTCAATGTTTACAATGAAAATAAAACCAAAAATTGTACTGTATTTTGCGAGTCCGTCTAAATATTATTCCCTATAACAGGCCGCAGTCCTAAACAAACAGGCTGCACTTCCGATATGACATTAAACTTTGCAAAAACATGTATAAAAACAATATTAAAGTATTAAATTACCCTCTTGTCATGTTTTGGAATATTCGGGGATTCTCACGTGCTTTGGCGCCAACGTTTTTTTTATTAACCGATTATGAATTGGAAGTTATATATCTTTGGACATCATAAAAAGGAGGGGTCCTTTTTATGTTTGGTATTAAAGCGGAGATAAATGATAACAAATGCGAGCAGATTTGCGGGCACGTGTGGTTATAGGTATAAAATATGTCCATTAGCATCAGTCAACCCCTGACTCACTGTGACTCAAAATTAAGATATCACCGTAAAACTCCAGTCATTCAGTCAATTAAACTCATCATGACTGGACAAAAATTCTGAATTACTCAATGATAAATCGCAAAACATAAAAAAAAATTCATCCATATTTTTTAATTAAAAATATAGGTTATTATAAAGTCATCTAATGACGGTCTCATCGAAATATACATGGGCGTTGATATCCAGTAGGACTTGATATAACACAATAATGCTTCTCATCTGCTTGTCTATAATAATGCCAAGTTCTGAATGCAACCGATTTTATGTGTCAAAGATAAATAAATTTACCAGACCCGTCATTATAAAACTTACTATATTATTTAATCTGTGATTGGGAACATTTTTATGTGTGTAGTAAAAGTATTTGTGACTCCGTCCGCGTGGAACCCAATGTAAAAAACGTTGACTAATAATATCATCTGAACTTATTAAGTCCATTTACTTATCTACTCTTACCCCTGCTTTAGTCGCATCATCATTAAAATTACAATAACTATTGATAGACCGAACTGATTTTAATGAAACAAAGACTCGTTGCGAAATGTTACTCGATGGTCTGGTTTATGATTGTTTTGAAAAGGTTTTATCATGAACGCAATACTTTAGCAGTGATGCGTGTTCAAACAAACAAACAGACAGACAAACATTTCTAAAAATAATTGAAATGTAATTTATTACTTATTCCTAGACAGCTGCAACAATGTTTTTTAGAAAAATCTAAAAAGTACAGACATACACGTTATATTTACATTCTTATTATATGTTAGAAGATATCGATACTTTTTAATATAGTAACAGTCGCGGGTGACTGCGTCTGTGTTTATGCCTGATTATAAATAATAACACCAAAAGTATATTGTATTTGCGTAAAGCTAATAGCTTATACATAGCAGTCCCAGATCGCTTCCCTATAATAGAATACTTTGCAATTGAATTGATAATTACCCTTATATTTTGGGTAATTTATACAATACATTACTAGCGGTCCTGGTGGACGTTGTCTCGCCCTGATAATTTGAAAAAATTACAAATTTTACACCTAAACCGTCCTCATGTATCACATTATCTACTGGTGAAAGCCGCATGAAAATCCGTTCAATAGTTTTTGAGTTTATCGCGAACAGACAGACAGACAGATGTGGCAGAGGACTTTGTTTTATGAAATGTAGTGATAGCTCGCAAAATTTTATCAAAATCCGCTTAAATTATCCATCTTGATAAACTTTTTTCGTCTTAATTTATATAATAAACGTGCCGGGGAAAAATTTAATTGAGATTCCTAGTTTCATCTTAATGTTAAAGGTCTTTTGACTTTTACTATAAAATGATCTCAATTTTGATTGATTTTATTGTCGTTTATGGGCGTATAATCTACTGAATTTTGTTCTTAATAAATAACAAATATTATAAATGCACTTTTCATTTCATATTATAATTATGTTTATTTAAATTAAAACTTGGTTTAACCGATTAGAATATCTTAACGATAAGTACACTCTTCATTTATATTTAATCTATGTGTAAGGTACATGCAATGTATTGCATTATTTGTCGATTAAGACAATTGCCTGTTATGGTTCGTAGATTATGAACGATGATTATAGTGCGGAGCTGTAGGTCCTAGAGTTTGCAAATAAAATAAAATTACTATATTAGAGTAAGTATGGGAATAGCACCAGGAAGAGATAAGTTGAGGAGTAATGAGTTAGCATGGTATGGACATGTCATGATGAGAGATAGAAGTCGTATAACTAAAAGTGTGTTAGTATGTCGGTGGCATTATATAGATGTAAAAGAATACCGAAGAAGGTATAAATTGATTTAAGAATGGAAAGTGTCTAAAAATGTGGTTACTAGGATGAGAGTTGAGAAAGGACAGTGGAAAATGCAAAATATGTCTACATAGGTAGCATACACATAAAAAGAATGATGGAGAATGATAAAAACCGTCAACAGAAGCGAAAACATACAAACATTGTACTGATAAATCATCAACAGAAGTGCAGAAATGCGAAAAATATATCTAAGATACCTGAAGACTAATTTTATAAAACAGTCTGATGTGCAAACCAGTAAGTTCACGTCGCGGTGCATAGAAACCGGCTCGCTTTGACGCATGCGTTTCCTCACTCCGGTACCATGGATAATAGGTCTTTTATTTCATACGTCGCCGTATTATTGTAATGCTCATTTTGTGCATTCACGACAGTACTGTGACACTCGGCATTTCCGGCTTGATCAATTAGCTGTTCGCTTTGTGTTCGCGGTCGCGGTACGCTTTGATGGAGTGTGATTTCTTATAATGCAGTGATGCATCGACTATTTTTATTATGTTAGACAAAGTTTAGACTGCTGCCTGCTGTTAAGTGATACTCTATTTTATGGCAAACCTAGAGATGCTGATTGGAAGTTTTAATGCCATGTAGGTAGTGGATTTTATATTTTATTCATAATTTTGTGTTTTTCTACTCTATATTTTGTAATGTTGATGGTGTTTTACGTAACATAGTTTCGTTATTGTGTACAAGTGATGTGGATGAGAGAATCTTGTTAGTTTATTGAAACAATCACAGGAAACTTGTAATATTATTACTTATTCGACAATGGTAGTAATAATCTATTAGAAGATTGGTGGCCAAAAAAAAGTTTCAAACCAAAGTCATTTTTTTTATTGTAGCACGGCAAAGTGACTTCACTATGCGTGATGGTAAGCACAGTACAATCCAAAAAAACGGCGACCACCGAGAGATACGCCATCCTTCGTCGGTAATTGCTATCATGCCGGCCTGCGTAAGTATCTCTTCACGTTACGCTTGAAGGACCCCATGTTTATAGGAAGGAGGGAACACACTGGCCGGGAGATTGTTCCACAGCTTCACAGCGTGGTTCGGTTGTGAAAAGGAGAGGAAGGCCTTAAATTGGATAACTCTACAGAACACATACAACTTATCTTATCACAATTTTTATCTTGAAATTAGTTATCGATCGTCATACAAAATAAATCGCAAGAAAACATTCGACAGATGAAATTAACGCAACGGGAGTTTATTTAAGGCGTCAACTGCTCGCTTTGATCATGCCAAAGTTATTTCGCGTCTCGTAAAAGGATTTTTCCTTTGTCAGCTCCCGTATCGCGTATGATTGACGGGTGATTCGAGGCGCGAGATGTACTCCGGCAAAATTATTGTATCTTTACAACACAAAGGAAATCTTATCTTATGTTATACGCTTTAAAGTTGAGATATGTCAATTTGTATACTAGAACAACTTTGTAGCGGTGTAAATATGCCAACTTTGCAAAAATGTTGAATTCAGGATAAATGTAGGAAATTGAACTCTGCGAAGGTTATGCTTATAGTTTAGTGTAAAATTGCGTTGGAAAATAAATTGAAGTAGAACTAATAAGTGTGCAGGTTTCCTCGGCGTTGGAAAATGAGTTTTCTCACGCGGTTGGGGAGGACAGGGTAATCGTTGCAGGATCAAAGCGCGGTTTTGACCTTTGATTGTTTTCGCGGGTGTTCTTGCGATCAGCACCCGATACGATGATGGAAAAATATAAATATAAATGATTTATAGATACGATGATGGTCTTATCAATCGACTGATTGCTTCCAGCGACTTTGAATGATTTTGTTGTATTCATAAGAACTGTGTGTTTGGTCTAGATTAAGTTAGCCCGTATTTATTTATTATTGTAACTTTTCATTACTGTCTAACCCATACCACCGTTTTCTCGATAACAAGTTATGTCGATAACAGGCATATTACGTGAAGCGGGCAATGAAAAAAAAGAAGTTTTGAAATATTCGTTTATATTCAGCCTAATTGAATTTCTAGCAAGTATAAATTTGAACACACAATTTTTTTTTCTACAATGTTTATTTATCAAGTTCTAAAGATCGGAAAGGTCTAAAGATAAATTGGATATTTCGAAAGTAATTTTCCGAATTGAACAAGTATACAATAAAATATTAATAATTGATGATTTAAGCTGATCATTCATAAGCTGATCAAAATTATCAATCTTCTAAGCGTCTATGTTAAAACACAGTGTCAATGACTGTCGGGTGAAATGAAAGTTAAGCCAACCAAGTAAAAAAAGATAATTTTTCTAAGTTTGAACAAACAAAAGGGTTTATTTTTTGTTTTACTATCGAAAGTTATTAACTCCGGGTCGCCGCTCGCAAGTTTTATCACCTGACAGGTTTCATCTTAGATTAATTTATTATCCATACTTATGAAATTCGTAGAACAAACTTTACCTAAGGTTATCTTATAAGGTTGTTGTTTGTTAGTATTTGTTTTGATATTTATTTGATCTTATGTGTTAAATGTGACCATGAAGTATTACATACTAAAATACTGCGAGTGTCTAATCATTCGCCTGGTATATTGACAACGTAGATGTAGTTGCTCTTTTTACTAAATCTGTATTACCTGGGATTCTTTCTGCTTGTTTTTTGATGTGAAAGCTTCTTTAGGGGCGTTGAACGGGATCTTTGGCAGGACATAAACTTATGATTTCGCGTCAACGACATCCTAGTGTACATCGAATATACATACATACATCGAATATAGATATTTTGTGTTAAGTTTATGCAGCCAATCATAGTGCCAATAGATGTGAAAACGAGACTAATGTTGATAATATCAATTCGCAAATTATGCAATTTAAGTAATTCACACTATAATTGATTTAAAAATTCAAAAGAGAACACAGTTATTCCGTTGTTTTGAGTTTTCACATATGTCGGCACTCCTTATGACTGCCTTTTTTTAACCGAATTCAAAAAAAGGAGGAGGTTATCAATTCGACTGTATTTTTTTTATTTTTTTATGTTTGTTACCTCATAACTTTGGACTGGGTGAACCGATTTTGATTATTCTTTTTTTTATTTGAAAGCTGGTACTTCCCGTGTGGTCCCATTTTAATTTGGTCCAGTTCCGACAACGGCATCCAGTGCAAAACCGTATAAGTTTTAAATTTGCATTAAGTATGTACACGAGAAATAGACGAATAACTCAATATCACGCTAACCGATTTCGATAATTCATTTTTTATTGGAAAGGACGTACTTCAAGGGTAGTTTGATGAGAGTTTGGTTAGGTTCTGATTATGGTATCCGTCACAAAGTAAGAAAACTTTCAAGAAACGAGCCTACTCCTTTCTTAAGGGCCGGCAACGCATCTGTGTTTCCTCTCGTGTCGCAGGTGTCCATGGGCGGCCGTGATCACTTACCATCAGGTGACCCGTATGTTCATTTGCCACCAATATTATAAAAAAAAACTCTTCAATTCTTAGGAGCCTATTGTGCTTATGTTCGTTGCTGTGTTGCAACATGACGCAAGCATTGTAATTACATTACTTAAGGTGTATTATGTGTGAAGCGATGGTAGCCGAGTTGGTGGTAGAAACTATCGCGGATTATTGATAAGGTTGCGTTCGTGCCAAACGTTACTTATTGTACAACCAATTGAAACCATACCGCAAAAATGCGCATATTTTAATATACTTAAGGCGGAACGGAGTTCGCGGGCACTGCTAGTAAAATATATTTATGTACACTAAAAATGGAAATATAAAGTAAATTTTCAAAAAAAAAGTATTAACCGACTTCAATATCAATCAAAAACCCATAAGGCACTAAAAAGCGGTAAATAAATAGTTTATCAAATTAACCAAATTAAATAAAACATATGAATATGTGTGCTACCTAGAGATGTATTGGAAGTCGGTGCGAACCGAAAATCATATCATCTACATAGGTACAAAGTTTAAGTCGTCTCTGTAATACATTTCTACCTGGAACAAATATGAAATTTCGGTTGGCACCGACTTCCAATACATCTCTAGGTAGCACACATATTCATATGTTTTATTTAATTTGGTTAATTTGATAAACTATTTATTTTCCGCTTTTTAGTGCCTTATGGGTTTTTGATTGATATTAAAGTCGGTTAATACTTTTTTTTGAAAATTTACTTTATCTTTAATATTGTTGTCGACAATTTTTATGAGTGCCTCGTTTTTTTTTTATTCTAGACGCGATTGAATAGTTACTGATGAAGTTATTCTCTGTGCTTTGTCATGAGGTTGTGGTGTTTGCTCGGAGGCGCCGCGCCGCCCATACCCGAACATTGTTTTAAAATCGATCCCGTAACTCGAGACCGGTTCTATTTACACAGTTTTAAAGACACGTCAACAGTGATGAGATGGTTTGTAGGGTTGTCTGTCTTAATAAAATTTTATATTTATATTCATTTAATAGGACTGGGCTGACGCTCGTTATAAATTGTGCTTTGATTTGTAACAGTAATTGATAAGTAAAGAGAATGAATGAACAAATAAATGGTAATAAATAATGTTAAAAATACTGATATCTGGAGGGGCTGATATTAACATGCGATGCGTCACTGTTAATATCAGCACCTCCAGATATCAGTATTTTTATCATTTTTTTGTCACTTTTTACAAAAATATGTCTCTCATTTATTTCTAATTTACACTATTCTTAATCCAAATTTATTAAATGTTATTTTCTGTTTTTTTGTTGGATTTTATATGAAAGCGTGTTTTTTTGGTTTTTTTAAACTATTATTTATTTTTCATTTTTTACATTTTCATTTTTTTTCATTTCATTTTTTTTCATTTTCACTTTTTTTTTTCGGATTATTGCATTATCATCGACCTTTGACAGGTGTGCAAAGTTTGAATTAAATCTGATCGTTCAAAAAAGGACAAAATCGAGCTCAAAGGGGTCGGTTACAAACAAACACATAAAAACATACAGGTGAAGCTAATAAAAGCGTGATAAAAAAGAAATTGTGTGTACTTCATAAACGGTAAAATTGAAACATTTAAAAACAAAGCGTGAAGAAGCGAGACTCTGCTCTCATTTTATGCGGCGCGGTGTTTACTCCTATCACTTTTCGTGATACAAAAACTTTGCAGATCAGAATTTCAAACCCCATTAGAAGGTCCATTTCAATAATATACTCTGAAACTTCTCTACTTCTTTAAATGTTCTGAAGGTTTCAACCCCCAGATTCGTCGAATAGGTATATAAACGATCTACAATGCGATCGATGACAGTTTTATTATGGACATGGGAGCTGCTATAAGAAGTGACGAGAGAAGACATCTAAGAAGGCTACAAACATAGAGTAATGCAAGATTCAATGAATGTTGATACCGTATGCTAGAACTGCGGCTAAGAACATCTTTAATAATGAGTTTGTTCCAGCATCGTCTTGGCTGAGTGCCAATAAATTATCTCTCAACGAAAAAGAATGTCTGTACTTATGTATGCACGTGAGCAGTTGTTTACCTTTTTGCCGTAAATATAAAAAGGAATCATTTTACACATTTCAATCGTTTTGAATCTAGTCAACAGTACGAATGACGACATTAAATAAAGTAAAAGTTTCAATAATCTAGATACATAGATAAAGTAAACAAAATAATAATTGAGAGATTTTAGAGGTGGTAGAGCTACACTGAAGCTATTACTGGTTTCAGCATGAATGGGTCGGCTCGTCCGGGGTAGTACCACCCGACCCCCAGAAACACCGACATGAAGTAACAGTGCTTGCATTGTTGCGTTTCGTTCGGTCAGTGAGAGCGCCGGATAAACCACCTCCCTCCCCTTCCCCACTCCCCCTCCTCCAAACACAGGGTGGCAACGTACTTGCGACTCTTCTGGTGTGGCAAGTGTCTATGAACGGTGGTGATCAGTTAACATCAGGTGATCCACGTGTTCGTTTGACTCCTATGATATAAAAAAGATGTATTTAAAAGAAATTATGTTATGACATTAACAGTCCCGATCATAATAAAACATACTAAAATTCAACCGCAATGTCATCTACCAGCCCCAACGGTGAATCTAAACCATTGTTGAAACCACCTGAATACTCACAAAAATTCCATCAAAATCTGTCCAACCGTTTAGGAGGAGTTCAGTCACATACACACGGGCAGAATAATTATATATATAAAGATTGCAGAGGAAACTGTGTTTATTTTCTACTCCACGGTGTGTTAGGTCGACGCGTGCAACTTCAGCTTCAAGCTAAAAATTACTTTGCAAAGATTTGTCATACTGCGTCAAAAGAAATGACTTTAAAAATAAAACTTTTGCTTAAAAAACTGTTTGCCAGCCCTGACTGAGAGATGCGAGCGACGGTTAGTAGTCGCGAGATGTTTAGAAACATCTACCGAAGTCGCTCAACGCAGAGCATGGATGCGGGCAAACAGACGCGACGAGCTGTCGCTTCTCACGTCATTACCCTCGATACACAACGAATCATTCACGTTTTATCTACTACATTTTTATATTTTAACTAGCTGCCTACCCTGGCTTCGTACGGTTGTACCAACAAAGAAAATTGGGACCAAATTCATCCTACTAGCAGAGTGGTCAACAAACTCGTTGCCCAAAAGAGCCAAATATAAATAATTCTTAATTTAAGTATATGCATAGAGGCTTTTTTAAACTTCAGCTTTGCTTTAGAAGAGCCATTTTTATGGAAATAATTAGAATAAAACGTACACTATCGAGATTGCCTCGGCTAAGTATTAGGGTGGAGTGAAAAAAAACAATTTTTTTTTTTTTCTTAGCCTGGGGGTCAAATTTGTAGCTTATAAAAAACAAAAATTTTTTAAAAAAAAAAAAAAAAATTTTACTCAACATCTTGAGCCAGCCCACTCATTTTTAAAACTAATTACGAGTAAAAATATTTGGTTGCAAAAAAAAATTTTTTTTTGTCTTTGAATCTCTTAAAACATCTAAGAACTAACAATTATGATCATTTCCAACTCAAATTTTATTCTAGTGCCCTAAAGAGGAATGGTACTTTTTGGGATTTTTTTTTAAAATTAAAACAATAGTCACAAAAATTTTTTTTTAACTTGTGATTTTTAATTGGCATAAAAGAGGATACTCTGAAGTTCCTAGAACGCCTTTAAAAATTTTTTTTTGCAACCAAATATTTTTACTCGTAATTAATTTTAAAAATGAGTGGGCTGGCTCAAGATGTTGAGTAAAATTTTTTTTTTTTTTTTCAAAAATTTTTGTTTTTTATAAGCTATAAATTTGACCCCCAGGCTAAGAAAAAAAAAAATTTGTTTTTTTCACTCCACCCTACTAAGTATACGATTTTTGCAAGCGACTAACAATGCTATTTAAAAAAACGATAATTTTAAGTGATAACGACTCAGACGCCTCGGCCGATGGAGTGGAAGAGAGATAGATGCGTCATAAGCCGAACGCGAGTTATCGAGCCTGTCTATCGCTTGTTTCGCGCTCTCGCTTGCCCGCTTGACTCAGGCGGAACGTGATAATGAGTAATGCTTTTTCGTGCGTGCAGCCAGTGTTCATCGATTTATAAGACGTTATCACGTCAAAATGTGCTTCTTTTCTGAATGCATGCGTTTCAAAAACAACTTGCCTCTTACAAGACAAGTTAGTAAATAATATTCCGTGTCTACCATAAATTTTTTTTGGAAAAGCCACAGCGAAGGAATGAAAGAGCCGCAGTTTGCCGACCACTGGACTAGGTCATTAAACTATTTTTGAAGATAAGATATACAATCTTCTGTCTCCTCCACTTTTTTATCTTTTTAACCCAAATTGTTCAGTTTCTTTCATACAAACCATGACCTGAAAATTACAAACATATTTGTTAATAGAATTACCTAAATATATGCAGGGTTTTTGAATCGCTTCGCTTACGTACACCCGGCAATTGATTATTGTTTATCTAGATACTGAGTGCTGATTTTCGAACAATTTACCAAGTCTTATGTCTTCTAATGAATCGAAAGTATGAATCGAAGGTAATTCAACGGCAACTGTTCGAGTACAAATGCTGCAATAATGCTGAACGTTCCGTCAAGGAAAACATTGTGATCAAATCATAAATACGATGGTAAAGGGTTTTCTGGACCTCCTCTGACTGTAATCTCACTAACTCCTTAGTAACAATATGGTTAAAAATGGTAAAATAAAGCATAAAGCGACTTATTTTTGAATTTTTGCCAATTTCTCCAATGAAACAACACCAAAAAGTTTTTATTAGTTCAAAATTGAGTAGAGAATATTATTCTTTTCTTTTCTCTACCTCTTCCTTCTTTTCTCTCTTGAGTCTATCTCTCTTCTCTCATTACTATATGATTATTGTGTATTGCGTTCATAAATGATTAACTCAACTTGATTAGTAATTTCATCATCATTTGCTTACAAAACTTATCCCACCTAAGTAGGGTCGTCACAATATGTTCTCCTTTTCCACTCTCGTCTATCAGTTGTCATCTCAGTATTCACGCTTTTTACACACATATCATTTTTCACACAATTCTTTCATTCTTGCTCTATTTCTTTATCCGTCCATCTTTATACTCTAAGCTTTTCTAGTTACATTCTAGTTACTAATGCTAACCGTGACTCAAGGAACGTGTTTTTTTGGTTACTTTAGTTATTAATATTTCGCTCTCTCTCTATTACTAGCTTCAGACTAACTTTTTCAGGTTTACCTCGTATAAATAAAATCAAACGTTTTTTGTGGCAGTGAGACGTGGTAGCTGCCGATTAATTCCAGCTGGAAGTACAAGTAACGTTCACTATAACACTTGGTTCTTATTTAAAGAAATATCACGATATCTTTCTTTAACATAGATTGATTCACATTTTAAAAAACTACGATTTCTATTACTGCGCATTTAACAATGTGTGAAGTTGGGCAAGCGGTGTAGTGCGCATGCGTAGGAGAGATGAAGTATTTTTTTTTATTGTAGCACGACAAAGTGACTCCACTATGCCTGATGGTAAGCATAGGACAATCCAAAAACAATGGCAACCACCGAGACCCAAACTATCCATCGCTGGTCGCCGCTGTCATGCCGGCCTGCGTAAGTATATTTTCACGTTACGATTGAAGGACCCCATGTCATAGGAAGGAGGGAAGACACTGGCCGGGAGATTGTTCCACAGCTTCACGGTACAGCAAAGATATGACGTTGCGAACTTTTTAGTTCGTGCCCAGATACAATTTACCGTAAAATTGTGGCTCTAAAGCCCAGCGCGCGTGATTCGGTTGTGAAATGGATAACATTGTTCACGAAGAAATTTCATAAGCAAATTTTTGCTTTCAATGTCTTCCTTTTTTTCCTTTGTATATATTATAAGATATATTGTTAGGATAATAATCAACGCAGGCGAATTCGCGGGTGTCTGCTATCTCTTATACATTTAATAAGAATGTAAATCTAACGTACCTATTCTAAAAGTACAAGATTTTGTGAAAAAAATGTTGCAGGTGTCTTGGAAATATACATTTCAATCATTGTTAGAAACGTCTGTCTGTTTGTTTGTTTGAACACGCAGCACTGCTAAAGTAATCAGTTCACAATAAAACCTCAACAAGAAAATCATAAAACATACCTTCGAGTAACATTTAGTCTTGGTTTCGTTAAAATCGGTACATTCTATCCATAGTTATTGTAATTTTAATGACGACGCGACTTAAGTACGAGATAAAAGTTGATAAGTAAATCGACTTAATACATTCAGATGATTTTATTAATTACTGTTTTTACATTAGGTTCCATGCGGACGGAGTCGCGGGCACAGCTAGTGGTTTATAAATATCTTGGAATATAGTCGTAGGATCACAACGGTTTCGAATCGTACATCGAAATCCCCCTGTATATATTATTACAACAAAAGCGACTGATCACTCGCACGTGGCTCACGCTCTCCTATTATTCAGTTATCACTCAACCCCTAACGTAATGGGCCAACAACAATACAACACAGAGTGCTCAAGTAGATTAACTCCGAATCCTGGATTTGGAAGCGATAGTTGAATATAATCCAAATCATACAGAATATAATCTATACAGCGTTGTCTGTGTGTGCACAAACTTTTTTAAATTCGAAGGGATTGACAGATACAAAATTTTCGGTATGTGCGGACAGCGTGATAGAGGAATTATACGAAATGAAGACAATTCCTCTAAACAGTAAACGAGACAGGTGTAGTAAAGATATCTTTATAGAAATAGATTAGTTGTATTGACGTATGTCTAAGATTATAACGTGTAATTGTATTTAACGTTTGTATTTTAAATATCTATAATGTTAAAAAAATCTTTGATATTTGTATATAATTAATTTTTAATTTCCTCCCATGTTTTCTTATAGGTAAATGCGGTAATGTCTAAATTGGTCTTCGTTCATGTCTAAATGTTTTTTTTGTTTAGCTGTTAACCTTCGAATAAAATATCGAAACAAGAATACAATTTTTATTCAAATCAAATCAAAAATACTTTATTCCATTTAGGCCCTCAGGTACTTGTGAACGTCAAAATTACCACCGGTTCGGAAAATATTAAATAACCCAGTCATCGAGAAGAACTAGCAAGAGACTCGATCTGGTTAAATCCTAACTGTCCCGCCCTCTGTATACGTGCCTGATTGCGAGCACAACATCAAATATGAGAAACTCCTACGTCATCATTCGTTTTAGGCTTTTGGTGCATCACATTGGCGATAAACCTGTTTATGTTGAATCATCAGCGGATTACACAATAGTAGGATTATAAGACGGTGTCGGTGACGATGCAGTGACGACTGTCATTCTTTTCTATTTTTTTTTAGATTATTTTTTTAATCAATAAACAATAATGACGTAATCGATTGTCAATATCAGAAACGTACTCCGGTAGTGTAACCGTGACCCTAACTTATTTTACGTGTCTTTATTCGTCACCCCCACGCTACGAGTTCGCCGCGCGCCGGTTCAGTGCCATGTAATTGTCGAATTAGCGACTTGCTCAGATCAAAGGATTCGACGATTTGTCGCTTTTTGATAATGTGATAACTTTCGCGCATGATTACGTACGGGTGGGGTTGTACTGTAAGCGTTATTCAAGGAAATTATTTTTTTAAGGAAACGTTTTTTTCTATCGCCTCAAATTTTTTCGTCCACCTATCACATGTCGCATTACAGCCGGCGCGCGGTCGCGGAGTAGGGGTAAACTGAAAGGCGCTCAGCAGAGCAGCCTAGGCCAATATGCCGTCATGTTCAATTCGAAATGATTTAATGATCTTAATGGATATTGTGTTCAGTTGTTAACATGCGTCTATCATCTGATTATTGTATTTATCAGGTATTCCTTTAAGCAAAATGCAATTAAAATGTATAGTTGGATATCTTGTCTACTATTGATTTCCTATATAACTGATTCCTATTTAATAATTATCAAGTTAGGATTAAAAACGTGAATTTAGTACGCTGAATCGAATAATTTTCCGAATATTTTCAGTTAAATGCTTACGATCCGAAAAAAAGTTTCATAAGTTGCATCTTGGTTTCATAAAACCACATAGTGTTTTTTGAATGATACTTCTTATGGGCCCTCCCATTTGCAAAAGTGGTAGTGGTAAATACTGTATCGGGTAGAGTATTAAAATCACCGGTTCTCGTCCGATCACTGAAGTTATGCGGTGCGGTCAGTACTTGGATAGGTGACCGCCTGGGAACACCGTGACACGTTGGCTTTGTATTCTTTTAGTCAAAACGTTTCCCTCTAATACAAAAGTTTCAGTTCTGTCATGTGTCTTTACGATAAACCGATGTTTTTTTTTAATCTAACATCTATAATTATATTATAAAGGCGAAACTATTGTTTGTTTGAATGCGCTTATTTTTATAACTACCAGTGTGTTTATTAGAAATATCTTTGCATTTTATAACATACTTTATGAGAAAGGTTAATATTATACTGCACACTTTTGTGTAGGTTTAGGTGAAGTGTAGGTCAGAAAGTATGTTAAGCGAAAAGTAATAACAATGGTGGGGTTTGACGTCTGACGAAAACCGTTCGTTATCGAGAAGGACCGAACTGTGACTGCCTATGTCAGTGCGATACTATGCCGCGAAGCTTAGTCGCGTTAACAGCTCTCTGACCTATGGTTATGTGAAATTTGCTTAGGCTTGTTTAATGGTGTTAATAGTAATTTAATACTTTAAATATGAAATATGGTTCGCGTATGAAACATGGCAGTAATCAATGTTGGGTTGAATTCTTGCGAATGAGCCTAAGTTTTCGATGAAGAAAAACATCGTGATGAGACCATAGCAGGTGGTAGGGCTTTTTCTAAGCAAGCATGGTAGTTAATCTTCAAGTTGAAGATTTGTTGCCAAGCCCCTGTAGGTGTATTCCGGTAGCTGCACGTGAGAGTCAGCACCCTCAAGATTTAGCATTTGCCATCTTAGACTACAGCGTCATTTAATATAAGATGAGATTATGCCCAAAGACTCAAACTTATGAAGTAAAAAATAGAAAGTGTCGTAAATACACATAATAGAAGTATGTATTTAATAATATAATTTTTGTGTTACAGGGGCACGTTTTAATTATTCATCAACCACTTTTGAATAGCATAGATTTAGATATATTTTTGTGAACGCCACGCCGTCTGAACGCAGTACACGCTACCACGGACAACGAGACAGAAAGAAAGCGAGAAGAGCTTATGTCTCACTGTTCTCCAATACCCGAAGACAAGCGAGATACTGCTCCCACTCTACCCGACACAGTGTATTAGCCCAACACTTTTATGCCCGGTTTCTGAGATACTCGGTTAAACTACCAATAGTTATTGACTCAACAAAGTTATCCATAAGATAATATGTCAATTGGCCCGTTGAGTTTTAGTGACATCTATCGTATGATTGTGTGCTTAGAAACACAAGTTGACAAGTTATCGAACCGATAACGTTATTGAAAAGTTAAACTACAATCAAAGTACCTCAGAAACTGGGCATTAGTCGTACAAAAAGGTTGCCGATGAAAGCCGTCCCATAAGAAGTTTCAATTCAAAAACATTTCGTTTGCCAAGAGAAAAATAATGAGTATAATAATTTTGCAGTTAAGTAAAAATTAGGATTAAACAACGTTATGGAATATTTGTAACATAATATTTAATTAATCGCTTACAGTGGAGACATAGAGTAACACCAGAGTCGACTGAGCGGCGCGCGGCGGCACCCTCTCGGAGGGTAATGCCAACGAAAGTATTTCCTACAGGGTAATTTGTTCCTAGCACGGTAACGGATTACCCATTGAAATATAATACTGAGCTAAATAGATTACCTACTAGTATTTCATGAATAATTTAACATAGTAACATTATTATTGTTATCATTTTTACTGCCTAAAATCTAACCACGATCTCATCTGATACTAGATAATATTATAACAATGTAGTCATAAATAATATTTATAACTTTTAGAATAGAAACAACTTGACATTTTTTTATTATTATTGTTTCTTTTCACAGATATACATTTTAAATGACCAAGTATAATATTATAACAATGTCAGATAAATATTAGTTATATGATGTATTATAAATAGATACCAATAATCACAGGAATTTCAAAGCCCGTTGAATACCTTGATTCTTCACTATATGCCTTGCAAGATCATGAAAGGATTTTACTGCCGACTTCTCAATAATCAAGTCCAAGGGATAGAAAGATTATTGCGATTTTTGCTGTGTTACGAGGCCTATTTTGAATCAAATATGGAGCAGTCCTAACGCAAATGTCCAAAATATTATACACGACTTGCTTTTTGAGTGTAATTATCAGAAGATACTGATAGGCGATTATGGTAACGACATGGTCTCATAATAAAGTTCAAGATCGTTCAGAGGGTAAACGAAAGGACTATATTCCCTATGGGATCGAATCAGAAGTG
This sequence comes from Antheraea yamamai, assembly GCA_036509395.1. NCBI lineage: Eukaryota > Metazoa > Arthropoda > Insecta > Lepidoptera > Saturniidae > Antheraea > Antheraea yamamai. The sequence continues at coordinate 19,242,874 of AP028446.1, forward strand.
AAGAGAAACCAAAATTTCCAATTTTTGGAACCAAAAGTTCCTGGGTAAGGACTCAGCTAGCCACAAGATGGACTGATGACGTGTTGAAGGTTGCCAGAACCCGCTGGATAAAGAAAGCGCAAGGCTGATTATGCTGACGATTTTTAAGGAAGGTCTTAGTATTTTTGTTGGTCGTCCGATATTCCCAAGTTGACTTTATTTGACCTTATCAAAATCCATCCCATATAGTTGATGGAAAATTAATAATATTTCGTAAGTTATTCAATAAAACAAACAGAATAAAAATTAATTACTGAACAGTGAAAAACCCATATTAAATGAATGGGAAAAGTATCGTCATTTAGGCACCGTTAAACGGAATCGATTTTTATTTTCTTAAATGTTTTAGGCTATAAAGTAACGATTTGAGCGACACCTAAGTCAAATTGGTAAATAACGGACAACCTAGTACTTATATATGTATGGAATAGATTATGGCGATAGTCAGAAAATGACTTACTACAATTTAAAAGTGGCGTGGATTTTTTCGCTATCTTGAATATTATTCCAATCTGTGTCCAAAGTCGAGTAAGTGATAATCAATATGTGAGAGTGATTAATTCTTCTTCTTTTTCCAGGTCCCTGTACTTTAACCCTCTAAAGCCTAGTGGAGAAATGGAATCCTCAATAACCGAAAGTCGTGTTTCTTTCGTGATAACTGAGACTGCTATTTGCCTTTCTCGAACCTAACTAGTTATTTTGTTCTTCTACTCTTGTTTTTTCCTTTTCTAGGCCAATCTATATAAATAAAATCAATTGTCGAACATAAGAGCAAATATTTCCTTTACAGTACTACCATCTAATAAAATAAATGTCAACTGAACCTCAGTCTATCAATCCTGTTAATAATTTTAAAGATCTCCCTGCTGTCTCACCCTCTAACACTCTCTCACTATTTATATGGCGATTATAACCAAAAAGGTTCACTTATTGGTACAATTTTTAAACATTTTATTACCTACACTCCTTGTCCTGACAATTACCAACATAACAAAAAAGTATTAGCCAATTATATGCAACCGTTTTAAAGTGACAAGCTTACATACATTTGGCAATTGATTTCTATTTATGTACAAGTTATTATCCGTTGACTTATAATGCAATTAACATTAAAACAAATGGTCAATCGTCCGAAACGAACATACCAATTTATTCGAAATAATTTAACAAAACTATAATTTGGTTATTCATAAGATAAACACACCTGACGTGCCTGTCACTACGGAGGGGTTAAAACTGCTTCTCATGGCTAGCCCTGTCGACGTGAAATAAAAATTAAATAAAATAATAACCGAAATTAGTGATAGACTAAGTTTCGGTTTCGGTATTAGTTTTTGAATGCCGAAAACATAGCCACACTGATATTCGAGTTTCATGTACTGGTAAATGTCTCTTCATATTACACTTGAAGAACCTCAAGTTATAGGAACAAGGGAACACACTGGCTGGGAGATTGTTCCACAGCTTCACGGTATGGCATAGATAAAATGTTGCGAATTTTGGGTCGAATAATACAGATAGACTTGTGGTTCAAACAAATAAAAACAGTCTTTTAAGTTTTACAATCTATTATTCTATACTATACTACAATAAAACTGTAATTAGGCAGAATCTGTACATTAATATTTTTTGAAAATTGCAACTTTGTTGTCGATATAGAAGCGAAAAATAATCCCTTTACAATTTTTGTCTGTCTGCCGCTGTGAACATATATCACTCTGAAAGTACTGAACCAATTTTGACGAAACTTGACACAGTGATAACTAATATTATAAAGTTACATCTAGGATATTTTTGCTTCATAAAACGCAAGGGGATCTCCAGGATAACGGACGAAAGTCAAAAATTTATAGTTAATTAAATTATTGACGAGTTTTGGTAAATTGTCTTTGTGCTATATATAGCAGACAGATTAGCTAAAATTTTCAGCTATATTGCATGTCCCTGTGCTTCTTAAAAAAAAACAAATAACAAAAATATAACCGTTAGGTTCCAACCCGACGCTTTCGTCGGCCCGTGTAATCTACAGTAAGTACGTTATAATTAAGCTACAGTTATACGACGTTTGTATGCGTAATTATCAATCAGTTCAGTTAGAAGTACAAAATGTTACAAGTCGGCTAAATTCTATTAATGTATGTGTTTATCTCTTTGTCATGAAGCATTTTTTTCCTTTGATTTGCAAAGCATAACGATTCTAAACCAAGTTCACTTCAATAATACCATGTCGTCAAAGTTGAAAAATATGTGTAAACGAAAGTGTCACTTATATGTTGTTACATTTATTTTCTTGTAAAAAAATGTTTGCTAATCAAAGGTGACAAGATTTTTTCCTAAAGCATGAACCTAAATAATAGTTACATAGCATTGTAGAAGATGAATTTCAATTAGAGTTCTGTTAGTACGTGTGTTGTTTCAATATTTGATAAAATTAGTTTTCTGAATAGTGTTGAGTCTTGAAGTAGGCTCTACGCGAATAGTGAACGGGCGCGGAGTTGTGCGGCACAGGAGCAACCCAAGGGGTAATGGGAAGACATTTATCACCAATATACTATGTAGGTTAATTTTTAATTTAATTGGACTCGGTTGGTGGTGCTCCGAACGGGTTCTGGTCTTATTTTAAAAGATTTTTCACATACCAACTGGTTATATGTTTGCGCGAATCCCTAGATAGTTTGAATTCACAGTTGAAAGGTGTAGATGTCACTACAATCGGGTTTTAAGCTTTTTTAAGATTTTTTGCGTTTAAAAATACAATTGAAACCGGTAATAACCGATTTGGTGCAGACGAATTTGCACGGGTCAGCCAATATTTATATATATTTACATATTATATTATTAGTGTTCTGAACGAATGATAGCATTACTCCTGAGACCAATTGCTTTGAAACACTTGATCATAAATAGTAGTTACTCATAAAACTAGTTCCTGTGTAGAAAAATATGGTAGCCGAAATTTTCGGCTTCGTTCTTAACAATGTATGTTGGTCAGCACTAATCGAAATGTCGGTAGCCGGCCGCGTCCGAGGCCGACGCGTCCAACGCCTTTGTTGGCCCATCACCAGTGACTTTTCAAAACACTAACGATCGAGATGTTTTTAGAAAACAATTTAAGAAGCTTCCGTTTAGGACCCCGGTTTATTTAGTCCATTGTGTGTAAGCGGATCGCTTCGTCCTCTAATTGTTGAAGTCTGGTCGGAGTTTTTTTTCTTAATATTTATCAAATAAACATTTATAAAGTTTAACGTCATGATGTTGGGATGTTTCCATGGGTAGCGTTAGGGCGATGCACTTCTATGGTCCGATGATTATGGGAACTGTATTTTGAACTTTTATCAATATCTTTAATAATAATATTTTAAAAGAAAGAGATGGCCTGATATAACTGATTTGAAAAGAAACAATGATACGATTAATTATTTTATCTATTTCGGTCTATACAACAATTGCAAGTTGGGAAGTGGTGCCTCGACATTAATTAGAGGTTAAGTTGCTACAAAAATTCGCAGTAATCACAACATTATCTAAATATGAAGCTTTATATTATAACTATTTTTAATTTTTAATTAGTGCAGCGTTTTAATTTACGTTACGGATGCTACATATTCTGAAATTTGGCATTTTGAAGCTGATTTTTAGCTATTTTTAATATCGCTTTGCCCTGCATGATATGTAATTCGTTTTTATTTGACTTATGAATAAGTAGTAGCCGCCCGTGATTTCATATGTTTATATCGTTATAAATAATAATACTAAATATTACCTTTGTGTAAATGCAACAGTTTATACAGTGCACGTCTGAATAATTTTCATGTTGCAATTTTTTTATTTTATAATTTTTTTATTTACTTGATTGTTATCGTTACGACTTGGCCAATTTAAACACTATCTTTATAAATTATAGACTATTTATTATGATGACGTATAGCTATACTACTGTAAAGTTGTAACAAAATCCGTTTAGTAGTTTTTACCTGAAAGATAACAAATGTATGGCTTACTTATGTCTTTATATACATATACAATTGTTCTGTCTGTGTATATGGGAATGAACTATTTTTAAACGGGTGGACAGATTTTGATGAAATTTTTTGTCTGTGTTCAGGTCCATTCAAGAATGGTTGGTTTAATTTCACAATTAGACCCAGTTGCGATCTGATTCGAGGATTGTTCTATTTTCAAGACAGGACAACGTCTGCCGGGCCCGCCAGTCACATATAAAATGCCACCAAACTTATAGACAGACAAAAACTTCTCAAAGTATTATACAGACTGCATATTATACTACTATACTTACTAACATACATACTAGGCAACGCAGTAATGTCATCATGTAACAAAGGTAACTTAAAATCAGCAATAAGATTATAGGAGATAAGTATAAGAACAGAGTCAGGGGTACCACTAATCAAAAATAAAAGACATGCATGAATACAATTCCTAATATAACAGTTGTGTGGTTATGGAACCACGATGCAAGTGAAACTTTTTTTCGGATCGTAGGCATTTAATTGATAATTTTTAGACAATGATTGGATTGAGGTTATAAAAATCGCGTTTTTAAGATTAGCTTTTTTTTTATTTCTCGAACTGACTACGCTATTGACCTAGCAAGGTAAGGCAATAGGTTAACAGCTTCACCGGACTACCCTTTAATATTATCATAATAATTGAAAGATAAGAATGATGATGGGAAATCAATAGTAGACAAGATATTCAACTATAAATTTTAATTTCCATCTGCGTATTAGACCACGGATTACATAATAAATACAATCGTTCAGATGATAGGCGCATGTTAAAAACTGAGCACAATATTTATTTAAATCATTGAACCAATTTGAATTGAGCAATGGGCGTCGCCATATTGGGCTTGGCGACAATGCCGAACGCTTTTCACTTTACGACTACTCCGCGGCCGGCAGTAATGCGACATGCGATAGATGGACGAAAAAAAATAAGGCGGTGGAAAAATAGTTTCACTTTAAAACCTTTAAGTGACAATAGAACAGACTGAATAACTTTAGAAATGCAACAATAAAGACATTATGTTGTAGTATGTCGGCCAGTGCCGGTCGTGCAGGACGAATTGATTCCATCCTGTAGTGCAATGAGGATGCTGCGATCACGCTGATTGGCGGATGCCCCTTCCTTGGGCTGCCACTGTCAATCCTAATTAAAATCTTTATCTATCTCAACTATGTTTGGTTAGAATAACTTCTTGAAAGTAAATTCAGACAACGTTAACATTTATTTGCAACGGATGTTCGGACCGTATGCCGAAATAAGGGACTGGCCTTAAAGTCCTGATTTGCCCAAATATATCCTATCTAATATTACAAATACGAATGTGAGTTTCGTTTGTCACGGTTTTACCGCTTAACTACACAATCAATCATCGCGAAATTTAATTGGCAATGCAGAAAAGTACATAGGACATACCTTTCATCTAAAAAAAAATAAGCTCGCATGTAAACACATCTCATTAGATATATATCGCCATCGGGCTTTTTAATTCCAAGGGACAATTAACATATTTTATATACATGACTATTTAAATAACATTCAGTAAATTATAATTCAACTAGCGGGCCCGGTAGACGTTGTACCGCCCTGAATTATTAAAAAAAACCTTTAGACAAAAAAAAAGTTCCCTACCGCGTCTACCTGTCTGTCTGTTCGTTATAAACACAAAAACTACTGAACGGATTTTCTTTCGGTAGATAATAATGTAATTCATGAGGAAGGGTTTGGTATATAATTTGACAAGGATTTTTTTTATCACGACGGGACAACGTCTGCCGTGCCCGCTAGTGAATAATGTAACTCTGACTGTTGACGGTTGCATTAACCTTAATTGTAAATAAATTAATTAATAAAAGTTAAAAGACTAAGCCCACATTTTCGCGAGTGAATTCACGAGCGAAAGGTAGTAGTACTAATATTATCTTTATATATAAATTTCTTCTGTACGTGTGTATGTCACTGAAGTCCTCCTAAACGGCTAGACCGATTTTGATGAAATTTTGTGTGCGTGTTCCAGCGAATCAGAGAATGGTCTACATTTACAATTGGACCCGGTAGGTGGGGCTGCGGTTGAATTTTAGATTTTTTTTTAATTATGAAGGCTGGACAACGTCCGCCTGGCCCGCTAGTACCTATATAAAGCTCAAGAGATTGTTTTCTTTGTATTTAGACGTGTTAATCTTTGCATGGAGCTGTGACATTAGAAAATTTCATTTCTTTTCATTCTTATTTCTCTTTAGTAATGTCTAGACTATCTATCATCACGCTACGACCTTCACCAGTGGAGCAATTATAGTACAAAATGCTGGTCAAGAAGTATTCGTTTGTGGGGAAGGTGAGTAAGGTATTACGGACCTAGGGGAGGTTGGCCGCCTGAAGAGAACCGACCATTACCGAAAAGAGCCAAATTGTGAACGCCTATGTTCTTTGTCAGCGAGGTATGACACCGCATTGCTAATTTGTATAGTCGGCTTTTTACGCAACAGTCGTTTTATATGGAATAACTTTAAGTTTACTAACATGGTTAACAGTAGATAGTTTAAGCGGCTAATATGAATATATGGATGGATGGATGGATTTTCAATTTGATGGTTTCAGAAATTTAAAATTTAATGATCTATCAATAGATATTTCCAAAGTCTTACCAGTTTAAATTTTATACGTTCGAATAATCTCATTGTGCTATTTCCCCTATAAATAAATACGGATTGTGTATTTATCTAACAAGCACGAGCCAGAGAGTTGAATTAAAAAAAAAGAAAGAAGAAAAACAATTTAAACTGACAGAAGCTCATTGAGCTACGAAACGTATTCAAATATCGAAAATTGTTGACAAATTAAGTTCCCTATCCGAACTCGAACACCCTTACCACTTGAGAAAGCGACTCGTCGAAATTTCACTGTCTAACCAACACAATATACCGTTAAAATGGTTTCAAAATATCTTATTTTCCATTTAAAATGTTTAAAACTTACTCGGTAATATAATTCGGCAACTGCATTCGTAACTTTGTAGTATTATACGAAGGGACGGGACAGCGCCGTTCGTTTTACTAGTTACTCAATTAGGCCCTTTGTATTTGTTTATCTGAGTTTGTGTAGGGCGAGAAAAGGACAAGCTTACGGCTGTTGGCGTGACAGAGGGAGAGGAGCTATGCAAAGTAATTTGAGACAGTTCTTTTCACCGGCGCGCGCGTAATACGTTCCTATTTTGAATGGCAACACGAAACTGGCGGGAAATGCATTTTGGTATTTTTTTTCTAATCTGTGTAATGGAAGTCGTTGACGTATTTTCTTTGATACATTTCCGTCTAAGGTAATGTGGTACTTTGATGATATTTGCGTTTTAATAATGGTTTTTATTTTCCGTGAGCCTATTTAAATTATAATCTGGTCTTGCCATATCCTACGGGAGCTGTGTACCAAAGAATATTAATCAACTTTTATTTTTAGAGTAATCAATTAACATAACCTCTTTTTTAATTCATGATTTCAGCAAAAAGTTCGAGTGTCATTAGAGTAAACATAATATAATTAAAAGAAAAATGAAAAGCTCTAATAGCAGATGTTAACAGTTTTTTTTAATAATTTGTCTGAGCAATACGTCTATACATTGATGTGGAAAAACAAATAAAACTGATCGTGTTATATCGTATTTAATCATAAATGGAGAAATTTAAATCAAAGTACTTTTTTTCTCCTTTGAGAAAATATTCACAATCAATTTAATTCGAATAGGTGGGGGACGTGCGAAGATCTTTTAACGGCGTTCGACATCGTATTGACACTTGATCTTTTATTCCTGTCATAGACAAATAAAGTTGACTACACACCTCATTTAGTATTTTCTTTAAATTTAAGATCTGAACAGAGTGCAACGTGGGCACTATCCGACTTCAGTGATGGTTTGGTGGGGTATTAGTTATGAAGGAGTGACTGAGCCATACATTTGTGAGAAAGGTATCAAAACATCGGCCCAAGTGTATCAAGATACCATTCTTGAGAAGGTTGTGAAGCCATTTAACAACACCATGTACAATAACTAAGAATGGTCCTTCCAGCAAGACTCGGCGCCGGGTCATAAAGCTCGGTCAACGCAGTCTTAGTTGGAAACGAACGTTTCGGACTTCATCAGAGCTGAAGACTGGCCGTCGTCTAGTCCTGATCTTAATCCGCTGGATTATGATTTATGGTCAGTTTTAGAGACTATGGCTTGCTCTAAACGCCATGATAATTGGAGTCCCTAAAACAATCCGTACGATTGGCAGTGAAGAAGTTTCCCATGGAAAGAGTGCGTGCTTCTACTGATAACTAGCCTCAACGTTTAAAGGACTGTATTGCAGCCAATGGAGACCACTTCGAATAAGTTTTATATATTTTTAATTGTTTTATATTTATGTATTAAACTAACACACTGTAAAAGTAATAAATGTTATTTGCAATAGAAAATATTATTTTTCTTTGTTTCAGTATTTATGGCAAGACTAGGTATATAATTCTTCTTCTATTTTATTTTCGGTAACTAGTCTTCTAGCAGACTATTACTGCCATTGTCAAGTGAGTAACGATATTACAAGTTCCTTGATATAATTTCAATGAACCAATAAGATGGCAGCCATCTTGTTAGAACTTTCTTAGTAGTTTTTGTGGCAAGTCAAAACCCATGCTCCGTGATATTAATTCCCATCCACTTCACTCGTGCACAATAACCAAATTATATTACGTAAAACACCATCAATACTACAAACTATAAAGTCAAATAACACAAGATTATGGATAAAATATAAAGACTACTACATGGCATTCCAAGATCCCGCCAAAAACTCAGACTTATAGTTATTTGATAACAAAATAAAATAGTATATTACTCAATTTTTTAAAATTATATGTAAAATTATAAATGTATTCGAAATTTTCGATGATATTCACATGGAATTGATTAATAAAATATTAATAGCTTGGAGTTTTTCTTGGAATCTTAATCTGTTATGTAGTGGTTTTTATATTGTAATAACCTTGTGTTGGCTTTTGTAATATTGGAGGCACTTTACAGAATATAGTTTGGTTATTGGGCACAAGTGAAATGGGTGGAAGTGTGAATTCTGAGATGCCACAAAAACTCCATGAAAAGTTTTAACAAAGTGACCATCATCCTGTTAGAACATTGAAATTTTCACAAGCGACTTGTAATATCATTGCCTACTCGACAATGGCAGTAATAATCTAGAAGATTGATGGATAAAAATAAAATTTAATAGAATATTAGCTACTTCTTTAACAGACTTCGGACTGCACTGCTATCGCAATGGTTTACACAATGAGTTCGAATATATTAGGCAAAACAATTATTTGTCGGAATCACAAAGGAGGGCCCTGAGTCACTCGAAAAAAAAAAGAAAAAAAAGGCTCTGTGACTATCTGTTTTTTGTGATCTTTAATTGCAAATACCCCAGGAAAAGGGGTTTAATCCTTAGAGGTAAAAGGAAGAAGATAGTTCCCTTAATTAAAATTATCCAACTACAAATATGAATATTATCTAAGAATATAGACAGTTTAATTAATAAATTGTATAAAGAACATATAAAAAAACATATGCAGTCAATGTCATGAACAGTGTTGCATATTTCTTCAACAACGAATGTAATTCGTTATGGTGATTTCATTTCTTTATATTAAACTTGCAAATTTTCGCCACGTGAGAAAATGACGTCGTACTTCTTCAATGCGATTCTCTTTCTGTGTAATATGTATTCTTTTCTATCATTTTTTTTCAATACAAATAACCTAAAGTAAGGTGAATAACAAAAAATAAGAGGAAATTTGCACTTGTTTAGTACTAAGTCTATATAATCGGCAGCACACGATACAGGTCTCTCAGAATGTCTATAGTCTCATGCACACACGGATACACATACCCATATAGAATAGAAAAAGATTGTGAGACAGGAAGTCACGCGGTTGTTGTATAACGTTATTTCCTTACGTGACGATTTCTATCAGTCAAGTCCTAAGCCACGCCGCTTTAAGGAATTTCGTTCCTAACAACATAAACTGCTAAACTAAAAATCTATGATGATAAATTCTATTCAGTTTAAAGCAGTGAGCAAACTCCTTTACAATTCGGAAAGGTTTTTTAGAAATCACCCCGTGTGATTGAGCAAATATAGTTACATGGTGACATCGCGTTCTCAGACGCGACCAGCGGTGCATAAAATATAGTTACTCCCATAGAGTAAAAATGTTTTGAAGTGAAACTTCTTTATCGGCGTTGGAAAAAAATTTACCGTCACATTTTTCGGTTACGCGTCACATTTTTCCGTTACGCGCCATCTTTTTTGTATTCATGTCTATGATAATAAAATCCTTTTGTTTAAACTTTATCTAATTTAACTTTATTTAACCAATTTCTGGAAAGTTGCATATAGATCATTTTGCGAAAAATAAGGCCTTAAACAAGTTTCACTTCTTACGTGTGTACACTAGTACACGCACACATTTTTTTTTACTGTATTAAATATTTGCTTCAGCAGCTTTTATAATACCTTCGTAAAGTCTTCGAGACGTGATGTAATTTACTTGCTATATGAAATCTATACATATGAATAAAACTGAAATGCATTTGTTTTTTATTATTGTAGCGCGGCAAAGTGACTGCACTGTGCCTGATGGTTAGCACAGTTCACTCCAAGAACAATGGCGGCCACCGAGAGACAAACTAATAATACTAATAAATAATAATGCCACAAAAAGGCCGTTCAATATTTAATTGTAAATTTGTTAAATTGGAGAAACTATTTCCAGAAACTCCAATTTTCCAAAACAAATACTCTTTAGAAGCTCATAACTTGACAAATAAACGTCACAGAAAAAAATAATGCCTGTATGTTTGAAAACGCGGAGGAAGTGAAATTTCTTTTGCTTATATGTATTAAATTATATATATATATGAGAATGCTCATACACTATATACCCAGTCCTGCCATAAATACTGAAACAAAGAAAAATAATATTTTCTATTGCAAATAACATTTATTACTTTACAGTGTGTTAGCTTAATACATAAATGTAAAACAATTTAAAATATAAAAGCTTATTCGAAGTGGTCTCCATTGGCTGCAATACAGTCATTTAAACGTTGAGGCCAGTTATCAATAGAAGCACGCACTCTTTCCATGGGAAAATTCTTCACTGCCAATCGTACGGATTGTTTTAGGGACTACAAATTATCATGGCGTTTAGAGCAAGCCGTACTCTCTAAAACTGACCATAAATCATACTCCAGCGGATTAAGATCGGGACTAGACGATGGCCAGTCTTCAGCTCTGATGAAGTCCGAAACGTTCGTTTCCAACCAAGACTGCGTTGACCGAGCTTTATGAGCTGGCGCCGAGTCTTGCTGGAATGACCATTCTTGGTTATTGAACATGGTGTTGTTAAGGGGCTTCACTACCTTCTCAAGAATAGTATCTTGATACACTTGGGCCGATGTTTTGATTCCTTTCTCAGAAAAGTATGGCTTAGTCACTCCTTCATAGCTAATACCCCACCAAACCATCACTGAAGTCGGATAGTGCCCACGTTGCACTCTGTCGACTGATTAGGAAGCTTCCTTAGAGCTTGGAGCATAAATACGGTCATTTTGTTTGTTAAAATGTTGCTCAATTGTAAAAATTTTCTCATCCGTAAACAAAATTTTTCTGTGACCTCCCTTTATCTACCGCTTCAGTAGTTGTTTCGATTTTACCACCCTATTCTTTTTTAAATTATCAGTTAAGAAATGACCAGTACGTATCTTATAGGCTGCAAATCCTAAGTCATCTTTTAAATGACATGGTTCTGGGTGCTATCTTCATCTCCCGAGATAAAATCTTTTGCTTTCGGACAGGATTTCTTCGAATTCTTTCCCTTACTGATTTGACCACTACGTGGACGGCCAGATCTTTTTCTGTCACAAACAGAGGAGGTCTCATTGTGCCTACATTTAACATTTTACTAATACTAAGTGTATGGAGAGTTTTAAATATTGCATTTGGCTCCATACCTACTTTGTGTAATGCAATCACAGCGATTCGGTTCTCTTTATCACCCACTCCATTTTAATATCACAACATATTGTACAATGTATTGGCGCCAAAATGAGAAAACTCAATGAACAATCATATAAAAATGACAGATTCCAAATTCAAATGTAATATTTTGTTTATTTTTAATTGTAATAGTATTTATGGCCAGACTAACTACTATACGTAGTCCCATAGTATAAATACTTAAATATACATTTACTCATTTTGGTATACTACTAGACCCAGACATACACTTATACATACTTACACATACACACAAATACATACCTACTTTGGGTTTAACACGTAACGCGAATCGAAAACGTTTTCCTATTGCCATAAGAAGCTTTATTTTGAAAAATTTGTTCACAGTTATTGCTACTAGAAGTTCAATTATTAGTCTGAATATGAGGGTATTGCAGAATCTCACTTTTTCTCCATGTCCGCATCTCGTATAATATTATTGGTGTGATCTGACAGAAGCACTTACCAACAAGCCAGTTCATCTCTAGGATTAGCGACTATCACAGTTCGTCAGGGGGGTCTAACACTCACTCCCCCTTTGAGGGGTCTACCATCTTTGACCCCTTAGACCGCAGTCAGGGCCTCTTGAAGGGCTTACACCTATCGGGGGAGCAGACGCAGTGCCAGCCGGCAGTCTCTGCTCCCCCACCCAAAAATATATATGAAGGCACCATGGGGTTTTAGTCCGTGCAAATCGGAATAACCCATCCTCAGCTGCCCGACGAGATGGGCATCTGTAAGGGATCTCCCCATGTATAAAAAAAAAGGATTAGCGTAACGCTAAACAGTATCAAGAAAAAAAAGGCAAAGCAGTCACAAAGACTGCTGATAGAAGTGAAAATGACAATATTTAAAGTCTTGGCACTCGGAGCAATAATTATATACATTTTTATAAAGTCTATTAACCAATCAAACGTATGATGAGCTGCAGAATATCAATATTACATGTACACAGGCCCCTGTACTACGTGTCGCTATTCTGAAACAAGCCGCACAACGCAATACGGTTGGTCACGCTTACTAACCTGTCATGACGTGAAATTATAAATCTATTTCCTGCCAAAAATACCATTCAACGCGCCTAAAGAAGTTTTCACTTTAAAAAAAAACGGTTTTGTCATTGTTAATGCTTACCCCGGTATTGATAATATTGATATAGTGTGGTAATATAATAACGATTGAAATTCACACGAGAAGCAAATGCTATTTTCAACTGTTAATAACTGAAACAGTTTACTACGAAATGGCCACTTAAAATCGAGGGCTGTTTGCAAAATACGACTTAAATTGTGTGTTAAAAGTCGGCCCTTTGTCTTTGGTACTTCGGGCCCTCCACCGAGCGCCCTTCATTACTCGAGGGTCATTGTTTGTTAACTTGCTAGGGTCATAGCGATGCAGTTTTGACTTCAAATTTAACTTTTCAATTAACTTTGTTTAAAATGATTTAGTAATTTTTGTATTCAATTTTATTTGATTTTTTTTTTACAATTATTAATGTGAAGTATTCTTAATATTAACTGTATTGGTTGTTTTATTTCATTTACTTTTAATTGAACCGTGAGAAAATAGTTTTTATATGTTCCCATTAAGATTTCATACAGTAGGTACATGCAATTTATTTATTTACAATTGTAGATGTGTCGATATTCCGGTGAATAATATAATAACAATAATAGGAAGGAGCATACTAGACTGTAAACCTACAATGCTTTATCACATCGATACAATTTACCCTATTAATAATATTGAAAAATTAAATTGAACAAGAATAAATGAAAAAGTGAAAATGAATTCATTTATAAAAACTAGAATTAACCTATGGAAAAGAAAACAAGATGGCAAATATAATCAACAATATTGAAATATAATTTAATGACTGTTGTTTAAATAAACATGTATATATTAAACATATAGTTTCAAATTCTTGTGACTGAGTTGAAGCTTTTAGTAAAGGAAAACATTGCTTCCAGCTGAATATCAGCTCTGAGTATTTATTACACTTTAGCGTATGCTTTTTATCCACTCTTGTATACTTTGCATCGTATAATGCATTATGAATAAACGATTTCTTTCTTTCGTGATGAAACTATAACATTTTGGTGGGGTATTTTCTAAGCCCGCCTGGCTGGCTATCACACTCAAGTTCAGAATCTTTCGCCTCTGTTGGTGTTCTGGCAGATGCACTTGTGAGCCAATCCTCCTCTAGGTTAAGCGTGTTTACCATCTTAGACCACAATAATTATTAATTATAAGTAATTAAAGTGACGTATAATGTATTCACGTAGTTCTATTGTAAGCTCTGTTTATTGGTGTTTTTTTTTTTTTTTTTTCTAAATTTATATTTGATTTGTTTAATCCTAAATTTGTGGTTACAGTAGTTATATCTCTTTAGTATGACCATCCGTGACGTGTTACGTGTGTCTGTGTTATTTGTTTGTTCGTGTCAAATTTTGTATTAACATTAACGTCCGTTTATCATCATATATAGGCTCCCATCGAAAATCAGCGCTGCAGTACTACTTACAGTATTGTAGATTTTTGCTGAATGGGTTCGCCAATTGTTGGACATCTATTTTTCATTTTTAAAATGTATTTTTTTTCTGTCTGATTAGTTTGTGTAATTTAATTTAATTTTCCAACAATAAAGTATTTCTTTCTTTCACATTGTCGTTTAAGATCAGATGGGATTGTGAAACTTGCAAATCATAAATAAGGCAAAAGCATATTAGGTTACATAAAAAAAACTGTAATTAAAATCCAACATAACTGCCAGAACCGTTACCAGATCTCAAAGTGAGCTGTCACAGGGTACTCCAAACATATAACGATGCCAGGTCGAGCCCCGAACGGTTCATTAGTTTTAAAACGGGTCACGTAAGTAACGATCCGAACTTCCAGCTTTCCGATAAGAGTGTGGAAATTGTTGGAAAATTAACCGACTAAAAACGGGTGGCAGATTTAATTGTGATTCTAATATTATCTATTTAACTGCTAGTATAAACCGTTCAGCGAATTGTAATCATCCTTAAAATTTTATTATTACTGCTTAACCCCTAGAATAGCGTGGTGGTATGTAGATTAGATATAGATAATTTTTTAATGTATTTTAGTCTCATAATACGTACAAAATTAGCTGGAATATTATCATAAAATTAGCTGTAATATTTACGGCCATTTGATTACCTCCACGCCATCTTGGTGAGGTTGTTATCTTTTCTATATAGTAATTACTGAACGGAATTTTAAATTACTCGAATAAAACAAATGAAAATACTCTGTGTAAATATTGTAATCTTTATTATTAATATGTACTATGATGTCATATACACAAAACGAATTGACTTTTATAAAATTATGTGTACCAACGCGAGATGTAGAGATGCGACGCGACACGTTTCCGACGCGTAGATACGGCGCTGTGGTGCTTTTGATCTGTTGAAAAATTATTTGTTTTTAATTTAAGAATTGTATAGTTTCATTTTTAAGTATAAAGTTTAATTTTCTATTTTACTGTATTTTCATTACGTATGTATTAAGAAGAAAAGAGAAGAAGAGCAATGACTCCAAAATTTAGAATCCTTTTTTTACATTTAACTTGTTAGGTATCACAACGTTATCACACATCTTACACCGTATTATTACTAATCAGATATACTAGTTTTCGTAAATATTTTATTTCCTGTACATTTAAATTTACTTTAATTCCAGGAATTAATAAATTTGCGATAGAATAAAGC
This sequence comes from Antheraea yamamai, assembly GCA_036509395.1. Taxonomy (NCBI): domain Eukaryota; kingdom Metazoa; phylum Arthropoda; class Insecta; order Lepidoptera; family Saturniidae; genus Antheraea; species Antheraea yamamai. Next base: position 19,258,763 of record AP028446.1, read on the forward strand.
ACCTAATCTAGTTCGATCGTCGAGCTTATCATAACTGCTAAGTTTGAAACTCCTAGTGAAACTGTCGCCAACAGGTAACAACAAAACATGAACATAATATGGAGTATAAAGTTTCATTAGTTTCTATTGTCTAAATAAATTTAAAAAAAGAGTCTGATTTCACATGCGATAGAAGTGAAGGCTAGTATTCTGATTACAATTAAAAAAAAATGAGAGGAATATGCTATCGAGGTCGTAAATATTACTTTTTGTCATTATTTTGTAACATCTTTATCATATTTTAACAATGATAATAATACAGAAAGTAGAATAATTTTTAGAATTGCGCGATAGTCACTTATCGAAAGATAATTATCTGCTATAGATTTCAGCGTTTCTCTCTCTCACTGTATATATTTCAAGTACAATAAGAATATACTATCTTATTCTCTCACACCCTAAAACCTGTATATACATTTATAGTTATCACTTTTTCGTTACACATTTTCGTTTCACAAAATCCAGTTCACACTGACCCAAAAAAGTTCAACTTTAATAAAAATAGAACATATTGTGCACCCACCCTTATGAGCAGAATACTTGAGTCGAGTTCCCACGGCGCGATGCATCGAGCGGTGAAAGCGCCATGACATTTGAACCTATACAACAACATTCATACTAAAATAATATATCAGATATGCTGCTAAGTATTTACTACCTTCCTCTTTACGTTACGATGTAACTTTGAGGGAGTCCGTTTTTGTTCTAGTATACGTAGTATGTTCTAGCTTCATCAGAGCGCGGAGACGTGTGAAATAAATGCATTTTAAGAGTTAAAAGTGCGTTTTCAAATATAATAATGATGTTTTACAATTTCAAATAACAAGATATCCAGATTAGGGTGTCCTTTACTTAACAAGTTGGTTTTTTTGACTTGGGCATCATTCAAATCGTTAGTTTATAGCCTAAAAACATTGAAAAACCCTCCGAAGCCATATAAACGTACCTAAATGACGATACTCTGCCCATTCATTTAAAAGAGAGTTTTTTCACTTTTTAAAAAATAATTTTTGTCTTCTTTATTTTATTGAATAACTCACTAAATATTATTAATTCGCTGTATACTATGATTCCTTTGGGATGGAGAAATTTTGATATGGGCGTTCAAATTTTATTTTTACCGTTTTTTCTAATACTTTTTTTTCTAATTTTGATCTCATCAAAATATTAACTTTTACTAAAAGACTTCAAAAAGTTCGAAATCAGTTATTTCGGTGCGTCAAATACCTATTCGTAATGTAAAGTGGGGACTTCGAATGATAACAAAAATTGAGTGTATTTTCAGTCCAGGTACCTACATATATTATTTAGTGTGTTTTGTAATATTCAATTACAGGTTGTAAATCGAAATTATAATATGGTTCTAGACAGTGCATAAGTATTTCAACGATGGTGATGTCTGGAATTGACTCCTCTCTGTGCATCCACTAAAAACGATTGTGAAGTGTAATGTATTTTAAATATACCAGGTGTTAGGTTAGTCGCTTACAATATACTAAGAGATGATAGTTCATGGTCATATTTGACATATAAAATAATAATATCAAAACAAATACTAATAAATAACAGAGAGAACCTAAGTTAAAGTTTGTTCTAAGACTTTAAAAAGTATAAACACAAACGTAATAAACCTAGGCGCAATGACCGGTGCTGAAAGCTGCAGGGGGCGACCTGGAGTTAATAACCGTCATTAATAAAACGGACAACAAACTCTTTTCTTTTGTTCATGCCGTTCCGAAGTTCACTTTCACTTCATCCGACGGTCACTGTGCTTCAACATAGACGCGTAGAAGATTGAGTATAATTTTTGTATTTTTCTAGATAATTAGGTCAAACATTAAGCACCTATTTTTTTAATTGATTTAGAAGGAGAATCGAATGCAAATGGAGGATCCATTTATATTGCTACTGTCTAAGCTTTCAGCCTGTATATGTGTTAAAGAGGTAAACCAGATCTAGTTTCTTATTGATTCTTCTCTATGAATGGGTTGTTTTCCGAACTGGTGGCAGTTTTGACACTCATAAGCGTCTTCTTAGGGGTTAAATTAAATAAAGTATTTTTGAATTATGCCTATAAATTACGTTATAAAATTCAAATACGACTCTTCATTTAAGAATTTATCACCTTAACAATTGCCTACGTTTACGTATAAAATGTGAAAAGAATAAAAGAAAATATTATATCTACTAATGAAGCTATCGAGGTGTTAAATATTAAATTCTGTTCGTCAGAAATATGACTAATTTTAATTGAAAACGCCGATAGTCCTGCATTATCGCGTTAATTACGCTCCGTGCCCGCCCTTCTGTGTCACGGTGAGATGAACTTACTCCGCCATTTTTAATGCTATCCTGATTTTTATAAGAATTACGTTTAGTTTATGTCTCTATGGTCAAAGCGAGGCGATGCGAGAGTATAATATGTATTGAGCTATAATATAACAACATACACTTTGGCAAATAACACAGGTCTGCGATAAAAAAGTTTTTTAAATAAATTCATCAGAAACATGTAGATATTGGGCTGCATATAGCAAATATAAATTTTGTTTTGACGTATCACGTCATAATCTTTATGCATATAGATAAAGAATGGCGACTCTTTATAGATTCTTCAAAAAGAATCTTAAAAGCTGTCCCTTTACATATCGGCAATAAATTTGCATCGATATCTGTAGCTCATTCAGTTTATCTTAAAGAAACTTACGAAAACTTGAAAAATGTTTTATAGAAAATAAAGTACGCCTAACACAAATGGTTAGTTTGCGGTGACTTAAAAATCATATGTATGCTTTTTGGTCAACAACAAGGCTACACAAAATTCCCCTGTTATATTTGTGAATGGGATAGTAAAGCAAGAGATTTACATTAGAAAAAACTGATGGGAAAATTAGAATAGAATTGAAAGTCGGTGTGAAAAATGTCATCAACCCGAGTTTGATAGATTCTGAAAAAATATTGCTCCCACCTCTTCACATCAAATTGGTTTGATCAAACAGTTCGTAAAGGCATTAACGCAAGATGGAAATACTCTCAAGTATCTTTGTTCATATTCCCTAGCTTATCTGATGCGAAGTTGAAAGAGGGAATATTCACGGTACCTGACATCAGGAAATTGATTAGGGTTACAAAATTTGAAAAAGTGATGACAACCTTGGAACGAAATGTCTGGCATGGCTTTAAAACTGTCGTATCTAAGTTTCTAGGCTACGCAAAAGATCCTGAGTATAAAATTATTGTCCAGGAAATGTTAAACGCCTATAAAAATTTAGGCTGTAATATGAGTCTGAAAATTAACTTTTTAGTCTCACATTGGTTGTTTCTTAAAAATTCTAGGCGATTACAGTGAAAAACAAGGTGAACGGTTTCATTAGGACATAAAAGAGATGGAAAGGAGATATCAAGGCCGTTGGGACGTTAATATGATGACGGACTATTGTTGCTTTTATTTATTATGGCGTCCCTTATTAATCTTCACTTTCCATAATACACATGTGTCTCTTTTTATTGCAACGTTCCTATTCGAAATAACATAGGTATGCATGTGAAACATAATATAATTCCTAAATTGAATTAAGTTGTCACAAATATATTATATTGTCAAACCAAATCCATACCTTCATTAGTGAAACAACATTGTAAACTGTATAGCATCGCATGGCATCGCATCGCTTGGTCCAGTGCAAATGTTGTCTTTGTACTCAAGCGTTCGGGTCTTGAAGCGTTTTCCCAAAAGCGTGTAATCCTTTAATTTTTGAATGGGAAATCTTTAGTATTTCTTTATGTTGATTCTTAAATCTTAATTATCTTTCGTGACATTTTTCATTAAAATATATTTTACACGTCAGAAATAAAACATTTGAGATCTGGGGAAAGTCCTATTTCTAACAGTTCTATTCTAAAAAAAAAAATATTCGTGTATTAGATGCATTCATTTGTACTGAGGAATGTTTTCACAATAACACAGTGTAATTAAAGTGTGCGGATTCATAGCGTAATGTTCGTAGACAATATAGTTCGCATACTACATTTTCGTACACGATAGTTTTTGTGCGTTGAAGTGAAAACTCTCTTAGGTGCGTTGAGCAATATTTTTGGCAGGACATAAACTTACAATTTCACGTCATGACACGCTAATAAGCGTGACCGATCATATTGCGTTTGTGCGGCTTGCGCCAGTCAAGCGACGCGTAGTATAACGGCCTGTGTGCATCTAATATCCATAATTTGTATTGAGATTGTGACGCCTTTAATTAAATTGATATATATTTGATTGATTAATAAACTATACATAATTAATTTTCGGAGTGCCAAAACATATGAAAACCACACTAATGTAAATAACTCAATAAACAAATTCTGAAATTGAAATATTGTCGTTCACACTATAATAAATATAAAAATTGAAAAGAGAACACATTTATTTTATTGTTTTGAGTTTTTACTTTTGTCGGCAGTTCTTATAACTGCCTCAACTTTTTTTATTATAATTTTTGCATTGTATTTGCTATTTTTAATATCTATATGATATATTTAGTCATCGGTTATTTGATAACTATCTTATATAGGACAAATTATTTTAGTTTGCATTCATAGTGACAACCCTACCTGGAAAACTGTCACGGGCAGGTATATTTTAACAAAACAAACAACTTGTTTGGTATCGAACGGATAGATAAAGCGAGTCGACGAGACAGTACCGCATAAAATCTAATCATTCTAAACAAATTGATGAAATCTGTCTCGGAATATATATTGCGAACATCTCCGCTGAATTGCTAACTGATTCGATTACACTCGACGGATAAATGTACTAGGAGTTCATATACTAGAAGGAAATTTCGAAACAAAAACATTGTTGAATCGTAGCTTCATTGAAGTGTTGGTCACAAAGTGCGGCACTATTCTAACTATCGTATAGTACACGCTATAGTTTTTGTGAATATAACTTTAAGTTCGGTCTTGCGCATAGTACAGTCAGGACTTTTTCACAAAAATCTAAAAAGTATAGACACGATAGATTTACACTCTTAATATACGTATAGATTTCAATGTATAGATTTCAGCTCGTTGTATTAAATGCTTTATAGAGTCAGTGACAAACCAACGAACTTCGTAATAACTTATTCAGTCTCCCTTGTAACAAGCGAACCATGGAACATTCGGTTATATTCTCATTTAGATGATACGGGGCAACCGGCAACGTAATTGTCCCGGGATTAGAGTATTGAGTTACAGACGGTAGGGGTTCGATGCTCGCTACACAAACAATATCTGTTTGTCCTTGTATTTCGTTAAAATGCATATAGGTATTCTGAATAGCAAGATTGGGATTGGTATTTGTGTGACATAGTGACTCGACATCCAGTCAGTAAAGTGGTGGTATTGTCAAGATCTCATAAGTAATCAATAATAAATATAACTTTACACCTTTATTAGAAGAAAAAAGTAACTCAAAAATTCAAGTTTTTAGGTATTTATATATTATTATTATTATTATTTATATATTAGGATAGTTTTTAGGTAAACGGATAGGTGGGTCACCTGAGGGTAAGTGATCACCGCCGTCTATAGACACTAGTAACACCAGGAGAATCGCAAGTGCGTTTCCGGCCTTTTAAAGAAAGTGGGCCTCCGGCGCTCTCACTGACCGAGCGAAACGCAACAATGCAAGTACTGTTACTTCACGTCGGTTTTCTGTGTTGAGTGGTACTACCCAGGGCAAGCCGACCCATTCAAACTGAAACCAGTAATAACTTCAGCGTGGCTCTACCACCAAGAGAGTTTGATCGTTTTTACACGTTCGGCTCAAATTTATCTTAAAAATAAATATAGTGATTTAAGTCAAGTCTAAAAGTAGGGATAAGTAGTTGCTATTTGGTCGTTGTAGAAAATATCACCATTATTGTAACAGAAAGACTTTTAAATAAGCATCTAAAAGAAGTTCGAAGTTGCTTTTTCATAAAATATGTCATAAAATAATTTCAATACAGACGGACTAACATCATAATAAACTAGAATAATTACCATAAAACTTAATAAAGTAGCAATGTAACCGAAAAAACTATCTACATTAAAAAAAAATGTCGAACTGTAGTAATGCATTTCTTTAATAAAATAAAGTAAATAAAACAATTGATTTTTATTAAAACATCGACTTATTTCATTTTACTTCACTTAATCAATTATCTTCGGAAACTAAGTTTCTCATACGATTAAATAAAAAAAGAAAAAAAAAACACAAGATTATGAATCACTATATATTATAAAACAAAGTCCTCTGGCACGTCTGTCTGTCTATCTGTCTGTCTTTTCGCAATAAAGTCAAAAACTACTGAACGGATTACGAACATTTCCGCCAGATAAAGAATCGTTCTTTCGGTTTAGGTATATATTTTGTCAAGGGTTTTTTTATTATCAGAGTGGGACAACGTCCGCCGGGCCCGCTAGTAAAATATAAAATACACTAAATGACATTTCAAGATCCCACCAAAAACTCCTTATACAAGTTAAAGAGAAATTTATTTGGTCTGTGCTATTACGCGAGACATTCAGGAATTTGTTGTAGAGCCTATAGCGCTGGCGGGCATGTCTCCAATATTCTGAGTCGGCGGACCGAGAATTTACCTTGTTATCTCTCTATCATTCAGTACGTCTAGGGTTGAACGGTCTCCATTACTTTCAACTATATCACAGTAATTAACTTCACCCTTTATTAACTACACAGATATTTACTGGTATGATTAACCCCTCGGCTGATTTTTTAAGACTCTGATATTAAAATGGCGATTATGTTTTTTTTTTTATTTTACGACATCGTGAATTGTAAATTTCATGGGTTAGTAACAAAAGGTTCGTACAAATCTAAAAATCAACAAAAAATATGATTTTACAATAAATAATTTGTTATTTTTCAAAGTTTGTAACCATAGTATCTTTTTTTGCTTTATATGTTGCTAACAGTCTGTTGACATGTGCCTCATGAGGTCTACATATTTTTGTATGGACCTTTATGATTTTGGAAAGTCCGGGAATTGATACAAATACAGTTACCAAAAATACTCGTTACTCTTAAGTATAAAGTCGTGACTGGAACCTGAAACATGATGATAAACTCGTCATAGTGACTCTTTTGGTTTGTTATGTTTCGCTAGAACCAGTTTACCTATACTCAACTGACAAGGTTTTTGTCGAGGTCAATTAGTCAGTTGTGACGGTTGATACATATATCTATTTATGGTTGCCATTGCTTTTCTATTGCATTGTATTTATTATAAGACAGTGCAATAACTTGTCGATTTATTAGAAAATCAATATTCGGTTCGATTCGAATCGAACGCATCAGAATCGATTCTTAATTAAAACGTGTATCAAAATCTCGATTCTTGAATATCGAGCCATAAGTTTTTTAACTTTTAGGTTAGAAAATTGATTGATTCCTAAAACATATACGGTGTTATTACAAAAAAGTTAAATACTTGGTTTAAAAAGGTTTCGAATTAAATGCACCGCGCTCGCCCGAGGCAAGTTCGCGTTATCGTTTTTCGCAAGTCTAACCTCACGTAGTCAAAGCGAGACAAAAAACAAGATGGCGAACATTCAGTGACCGCGGTGTATTTAATTTGAAACCTTTTTAAAGCAAGTATTCAATACGAATTTAACTTTTTTCTAATAACACCGATGGAGTTAAATGGAACAGTTTACTATATGTCTTTACAATAAAGGAGTACAACTATATTTTCTCTCATAAATTATATTTGTTCAGTCAAATAACGCAATTAACATTTGTCATTATATTAAAATAAGTTATTTTAAAAAGATTACTTTATTTGTTCGTTCTGAATCCAGGCTACTCGTTATAGTCGCAATACTTCCTGCTATAAAGAAAAGTTGCTCACAAGGAAAGGATCTTCACATGTGAAACGGTCTGATCGAGAGGTTAACAAATCGATTTAATATTTGGTTGCGCCGCTTTATGTATATTTGAAATTCCCGCATTATGGATCAAATCACGCCACTTTGAAGCCCGACCAATTAATTGCGATCAGATCACCCCACCAGCCTCGCCCCCCTTTTCTATGGCACATGCTTATATAAGGTAGCGCGTCCGTGCTGCCGCCACTGTTGCTGCTAGAGTTGTTGCCCGCACCGCGCGTCATGGACGCGCGGCCATTACTATCGTAGTTGTTGCCCGCGCCGAGCGTGTCGGACGTGCGGCCTCCGCCAGTACATTACTGCTGCTACATTACTGTAGTGTTGTAGTGTTGTCCGCGCCGCATCACAGTGATGTTGTGTCCGCACCGCGCCGCATGCTAACATTTTGAGTTTTCGCATGTTCGAGTGAGAAATAAACGCATCGCTACATACGTGCCGACATACATTATAAACAATAAGTGTTGTGAGGGAGAAGACCGAGTGGAGAGAAACGAGAATCACCTAGCCGGCTAGCCACGTGGAAACTGCAGCGCCGCGAGGTGTGTGCCAAGTTTCCTTCCTAACCTTGTCTCCCAAGTCGTAGCTGATCGCAATAGTTGAATATCAAATATAGCAACCCCGCATACAGTCCACTTAAATTAGTATAGAAACCCCGCACGCGCCCCTACGGTGACGTCGACAACGCGACGGCGTCACCAATATTTCATATCGATTTAAATGATAGATTATTATATTTGAAAAAATATCTTCGAGTAACTGATTTTAAATCGATATGTCTTACATATATGAATAACTTAAAAGGAGCCTTGTACTTATATAGACTGGATTGATCATTATACGTAATAGCATCGCTGTTAGGCTTGATTCATCATGTAGATTTTGTATTTAGTAATTACGTACATTAAATCGCAAAATACAATCTGCCCTCGATTACGGTAGCGAGCGAGTCTCAGTCGAAACTTAGTTAGCGATGTTTATGTTCACAGGATGGTGTAGACACAGAGCACCTTTGTGACCATAATTGTGCCCTGCAGCGAGGCTGTGTAGTGTTGCCAGAATAAACATTAATCCCGAATTTGAATATTATTTGTGTACAAAACACAGTAATACATCGGTTCGTAAAATCGCTTATACTATCAATAAAGTAATACCAACGACTCCCAGCATATAATATAGTGTATTGAGACTCCTAGGGAGTTCTCTAACGCGAACAAAGTGTTGTTGACTGTCGGTGCCGTTCTGAATATTTTACACGGAAGTAGGTAGGAAAAACGGATATATCAGTTTTTAATATTAACGTCAGAGTACCGGACAGTGTGTTGCGGAAGTCGATAGGAAACCTGACTTATATGTATTGTTACGCGGAAGTTCTTTTCCGTGTGTGCAAAACTGCATACTTGATCTACACTTTTAAAGAGATAAGGTATGTATGTAATTGTTAGAACATATTAGAAATTGTTATCAATATCTTTATATGTATAAATAATTCTTTTGTCCGTGTGTATGTGACTGAACTTTTCCTAAACAGCTAGACATATTTTGATGACATTTTTTTTGTGTTCAGGTGGATTCAAGAATGGTTCAGATTCTCAATTGACCCGGTTGGTGGCGCTGCGGTTGAATTTTAGGATTTTTTTTTATTATTAAGGCAGGACAACGTCCACCCGACCCACTATTATAAAAATAAAATGATAGAAGTGTAACGAGGTGCGCTCATCACTCGAAAACTACTGAATACATTTTGATAATTCATGAAGTGAAACTTCTTATGGGATAGTTTTGAAATTCTAATTCGTAACCTTTTCGTGTGACGAAAAGTAATGTGGGTTAACACTGTGTCGTTGAGTGTTGAAAACACCGGTTCTCGTCCGATCACTGAAGTTAAGCAACGTCGGGTGCGGCCAGTATTTGGATGGATAACCGTCTGGGAACACCACTCGCTTTTTGTTTTTTTTATATTGTAATACAAAAGTTTCACTTCTATCGTGTCTTTGCGACACACCCTGTTTTTTTTCGGATGTATTGTTAAGCCTTGAGCTTATATTTCTAAATCGTATATCACGATAGTTTCATATAATAAAATGTTATTAAAGTTTTAAGAGGTTCTGATTTTTATTAGCACTACGTTGTTGACGTGGAGAGATGTGGCAAGCGGTGTGGTGCAAATCTCTTTTCCTCTGTCCATAATATTATTGTCCAAAGAATAAACGACACAGAGAAAGCCGCGAGTATCATCTAGTCAAAACATAAAAGTGTAAAGATGCGGTTTGTAAATTTGTTAATAAAATACCTATATTTAGTACAATCCGTTTGTGATAGCAAAAAAAAAATCGAGGCAGTCATAAGGACGGCTAACAGAAGTCAAAACTCAAAACGATGAAATAACTGTGTTGTCTTTTGATTTTTATATTATTTATTGTATGGATTATTTAAATTTCATAATTTGTTTATTTAAATTATTAACATTAGTGTGGTTTTCATATCTATTGGCACTCGGAGCAATAATTATATACATTTTTATAAAGTTTATTAATCAATCGAACGCATGATGAGCTGCATAACATTTATATTACAATGTAAACAGGTCATCGCTACTCTGACGCGAACCGCGCAACCGCATTACGGTCGGTCACGTGTACTAGCATGTCGTGATGCGAAATCATAAAAGTTTATTTCCTTCTAAAACGATATTCCGTATTCTAGCAACACTATAGAGTACACGTTCTCATCAGTTAAGTTAAGTGTTGCTTAAACGTTCCACGATGTAATTGTCTAGTACAAAGGGATAGTCATTTACGTGATAGTCGGTACCGAGATGGATTGTTACCAACTCCTCATAATACTGTTACGTTGATATTTCGAGTCTGTGTTACTAGAGACAGGACGGGTATCCTAAATCCTATTAAAGTTGAACGAGAATGTTTATCACGATGTATGAATATTTGTAACTCTTTCAGGATAAAACTACTCGATGCAAATTGATGAAACCTTAGAGTGATTTTATATATACCAGGTGAATGTTTAGACAGTAGCAATATTTAAGGAGGATACTCTGCACTCGATTCTCGTTCTAAATCAATTAAAAAAGTAGGTGCATAATATTGGACCTAATTATCTAGAAACATACAAAAAGTATACTCAATCCTCTAAGTGTCTATGTTAAAGCACAGTGTCAACGACCGTCGAGTGAAGTGAAAACAAAGTGAAAGTGATGTCAACCAACTAACAAAGGATAATTTTTCGAAGTTTGAACAAAGAAAAAGGTTTAATGTCGTGTCCGTTTTATTATCGAAAGTTATTAACTCCGGGTCGCCTCTCGCAGGTTTTATCACCGGTCATTCAACCTAGGTTTATTTAAGTTATTATCCATACATTTGAAATTCTTAGAGCAGTCTTTACCTAAGCTTCTCTTTGTTGTCTATTAGTATTTATTTTGATATGTGTTAAATATGATCATGAAGTGTCATACCCTAGAACAATGCGAGTGTCTAACCTTTCACCTGGTATAATTCCTCTACCCGTCCGCGTGATAGATTAATAAACATTATAAAAATGTGTATAACTAATACTCTGAGTGCCAATAGATGTGAGAACCACATTAATGTTAATAATTTATATTTACAAATTATGAAATTTTAATAATTCACAGTATAATTAATTTCAAATAGAGCACAGTTATTCCATTGTATTGAGTTTTTCACTTCTATCGGTGGTTCTTATGACTGCCTCGACTTTCCTTCTTTGTATCTATATTACGGAAACTTATGAATAACCTTCAATCATGTCTATTTTGTCTATCATGTCTATTGTAATTTTTTTGTTTAACTGTAAGTTTTCCTTAGAGTTTATAATGAGATAAAGGTAGCAGTGGGAAATTTTAATCTCCGTTATCACACCAGGTACCTATCTTATCAGTTATATGCCAATTTTGTAATTATTAACGTGCACAGCAGAAGAAAAAAGTATATCCGATATGTGCAATAGTAAAGGGAGAAAAGAAAAGTGATATAATGAATTTTCTGTAACGAAAAAAATTTGCATCCTTAAGATTTCTTATAAAGGATTTATACTATACTAGCTGTGCCCACGACACCGTCCGCGTGGAACCTAATGTAAAAAAACAGTGACTAATAAAATCATCTGAATGTATTAAGTCCATTTACCTACTTTTCTGACGTACTTAATTCGCGTCGTCGTTAAAATTACAATAACTTTTGATAGAGTGAACCGATTTTAATGAAACCAAGACTAACTGTTACCCGAGGATATGCTTTATGGTTTTCTTTTTTTAGGGTTTTATCGTGGACGCAGTATTTAGCAGATAGACAAACAGACATACATTTAAAAAAATGATTGAAATGTATTTTATTACTTACTCCTAGACACCTGTAATATTTTTTTCAGAAAAATTTAGAAAGACATACACGTTAGATTTACATTCTTATTATACCTATGTATAGATTTAGTATAATATGCCGCCCGTTGCTCGTGATATTATATTTAGACATTATTTTAAGTACGTAGTTTATATACAATTACTTCACGTAACGACATTTATCTACACAATAGTAATGCCGTCGTTCTGTAAACGGCAATCGTTTCCGTGACCTGCGGCACACCACCGTATTACCAGCACGAGATATGCATTACCTAGAACCTCCCCATTCGTTTCCTATACCGCTTCTATTAAACTCTATACTTCAGTTTATTTTAGGATTCTCTTGAGTCGTTAGCGGGAATAACTAAACGCACAGTTCAGTGGCACTTTGTGGCACAAAGCATGCCAGAGCAAACTAAACAGTGCAACAAAATATTAATTCATTCAATTAAGCATATGTTTATATTGAGACGATAAGTTCCTTGCTAAACGAAAGTTATAACATTTTTGTTGAGTTGAGGTACCAAGATTTACAAATATATGATTATAATAATGATGGCAAATAATATTAATCAATAACATGAAATATATATCTCTTTAAATCCAGTTTTAAAGTGTATCAAATTTAAATGAAGACAGCCTTGTACGGAACCGGCAAAGATCGCGTTAGTCGCGCGCTTGTCTATTAAAAACATCTGCTTTATTAAAATGACTTTTATAAATTGCATTATTAACGAGACCCCATTATAAGTATTAGTTTCGCAAATTGACAATCATGATCGTAACGTCCGTGCAATTATTGTGTTTGTTTTTAATAAGCTAAATTTTATTTATAATTATAATACTTTCAGCCGCTAGCTTCACTCGTGTTAATATAGTAAAAGATAATTCATAGTACCTTTTTCTGTGGATGATAGGTACACTACGCCCCTTTCTATACCTCTGACGACGTATATACAAAAATTCATGATGAACGGATTTTTTTTTGTTATTTTTTTTATATATCATAGCAGGTAAACCAACAGGTGGGTCACCTAATGTTAAGTAATCACTACCGTCCATAGATTCTTGCAACACCAGGGGTGTCGCAAGTGCGCTGCCAGCCTGTGTTAGGGGGGGACAAAGGGAAGGGGAAAGGGGAGGGGACATGGGCCTCCAAGCTGCAAGCACTGTTACTTCACGTCGGTTTTCTAGTAGAGGATGGTGCCCTGGAGGAACCGACCCATTCATGCTGAAACCAGTAATATCTTCAGCGTGACTATAGCTAGCATGAGTAGACATATAGCGTGACAAACAAACAAACTCACATTTGCATGTATAATATTAGTTAGGATGACAAATTCACTGTTAATGGATCCAATTCTTCAGAGGTCACCACCGGTTTATGCACCTCTGTATAAAAAAGCTTAGTTTTGCATATAGGTTTTTAGCTTAGTTTTTTGCCACAATAGCAAATATTCTGTAAAACTGGTTGAATATTCGAAAGATCATCATTATCGTCAGCCTGTAAGAAACCCACTGCAGGGCCATACGCCTCTTCTCGAAGGAAGGTATGGATATAATGACCACGACTGCATACGACGTATTGGCGATTCCAAACTTCGAGAAATCCACATTTCTATGTTTTCCCACATACAGTGGTACTAAAAGAACATATCTCAGGTTCAGGTTTCCTCACGATGTTTTCCTTCACTGTCACCGGTACTGTTACCAAATGAAATTAGTAATGGTACGCAAATTCCGAAAAAATCGTTGGTACATTCGGAGGTTCGAACTTACGGACATCGGATTTATATCCATTATATAAAGATATATTTCTATAAAGGTAAAACAGATAACGTGGGTTTAGCGATGAGGGTTCTTCTTCGGAATCGGTACTCTAAAAAGCTCATTAAAGACCTATTAGTAAATACAAATACATTGTATCGACGTATTAAAACTGTTTAATTTAATTATTAAATTGAAGAATTAAATAAATTGTGATTAATTGACAACATTACGGTCGCAAACGGGTCCGATGTAAAGGTCAGCGGAGTGTTTATTGTTGAGAGTGTCGGCTAATTGACGCGTCGCCTCCGAACAGACAAGCGGTCGCAATGTTCTCTGTCGGATATCGCTTGGTTTAAAGCTCCGTGCACACGTTCGAGCAGAAGATTTGATCTGGTAAATGTCATCTTGACCCAATTCAATAGATGAATCTTTGTACCACCTCTCCAATGGCGCTGGCAATGGTTCTGAAATAAGTTTGTAACTTTGAATGTATAAAATAGTTTTTTTTTTGAGACTCAATCTTTTAGTTTATTGCTGCCATTTTCGAATATTCTATGTATTACAAGTTTCTTGTCATAATCTCAATGTTCTAACAAAATGGTGGCCTCCTTGTTATAACTTTTCAGGGAGTTGTTGTGTTATCTTAAAATTCATGATGTGTACTATTATTTTCCATCCACATTACTTGTATCTTGTGCACAATAACCGAACTATGCCAAATGCCACCAATATTACAAAATACAGAATCAAATAATACAGGATTATGCATAGAATATAAAAGCTACTAAATGACATTGGCTCTTTTGAGTCTTTTCAAACTAAACAGTTCTGAGTGTAGTGTGTGAGGTGTGATAAATAAGTGTTAAAATTGTCACTAGTCTTCGCAAATGTGAACCAGTCTTTACAGTCAGTTAAGAACCATCTGCTTGAATGTACTCACATCCTAATTTGACGTTAACTGTCAAATGAAAACAATGAACGAGAATTGATCGACCATTATGATAATTCGCTGCCAGTTATTTTGAGCTGTAGTTACTTTAAAGTTAAAAGTTGTACTCGAGATTTTTTTTATTGGGTTATAAGCAAGTATGTCAAATTATGTTGTAGCTAAAAATGGTAGAACTCTAAGTTCAGAGTAGGACTGAATCTTAAGTGCAGTTGCCGGAACAAAGCTATTAGTGCTTGAATTCCAAAAACTCATGCGGAACACCGGACACTTCTAATTCTATTATCATATTAAAGTTATCGAACAGAAAGTTTATTAGGATCAATGGGTATTTATTACTCTGTTACCCAATTTTAAATATACATTTCCTAAATATGTATTCTTAAAACTTATAAGAATAATAATAACTAGCCGACCCGTGCCCACTTCGTTGGGCGGTAATAGGCATTATCAAGCTACAACTTTTCTCTAGAACTCAATCATATATATCTCATAATTAAGGCAGCTTCGTAAGAAACGTTTTCGTTCGACTATTTTTCTCCGACTCCCCAGATATTACCCCCTACAACCTCACAAACTTTACCTTTGTATAATATTAGTATAGATTATAGGTAATATAATTAGTTAATAGCTTCTGCGCGCGACTTTGCACGCGTGAAATAGTTATTTTGGGCTAAGACGCAGCGGAAGCTCTCAAAAGGAAAAAATACCCCGATTTTAAAACATTTTTCATTGTTGCTCCGCTCCTATTGGTGTTAGCGTGAACACGCTAAACCTAGAGGCGACTGGCTCTCAAGTGCAGCTGCTGGAACGTACCAACAGGTGCTTGGCGAGAGAATTTCAACTTGAGACTTGAAAGACTTGAGGCGTGCTTGAAATTAGTGCCAACATTATATTATGGGTTCATCGCGATATCTTCCGTTACCGAAAGGTGCGAGTCATTTACAACGATTTGAACCTATCTCCATCGACACTGTGTCCGAAGATGCTAACCACTGAGTGATTATCGCTTCAATGGTTTTAGTCCAATAAAGCTGAAGGCTCCTCAGCTTTAGCTCGAAGAAAAGGCTTCAATGAAATTTCTCTATGAATACAAATTCTACTTTTATGATTCGAATCTATGGTTGACGCGACTCCCGTACAAGTAACAACTGAGCCATCATCTCTTCAAATTATTTTTTCTGACAGCAAAATAGAAATATCAGAATCGGAACTATAATTAAAAACGTTTATAAAGTTGTATGATACGATAACCCGTTTGATTTTAATCTTTCCGACCGCGGTAGATTTATTCGACACCTCGAGACCGATCCTGCCCGCCCCCTTACGCCGGCGCGTTAACATATATCATTATAATCAGTAATCACCTATCCCTGTTTCGTCTCGCTCACCGTGCAGATGTTTCGCAGCTGTAACGAATACATTGCATGAATGGATTATTTATTTTATTTCAAAAAGATTAATATTCCAATCGATGATGCCTTAGTTGATACCGAGTTCGCACACCGGATCGATGGACGTAGGCTCGAATCCTACAAACAGTGTCGGAGCTTTCGGTAAATGGCAACATTGTGATGTAACCATAACCAGGGTAAAGTTTCCTAGAGGAAAGAGTTAGAACTCCGCCTGGCTAGCTGCCACCATCAAGATGAAAATCCTAACAATCCCAAGCACTTGTTGGTGTGTTCCGGCAGCTGTACTTGAGAGCCAGTCCTCCTTAAGTTTTCGCGTGCTTACCATCTCATACCACATTGGCATTTACCATTACATGATATTCTGGTCAAACGCCTATAACATATAAATTATACTGGCTGAAAGTTTAGGCAGTAGCAATATTTATGTTACAGTCTGCACTCGATTCTCGTCCTAAATCAATTTAAAAAATGGGTGCTTAATAATTATTTATTATTATTATATATTATTATTGCTTTAATATTATTAAAGCACAGTGTCAATGACCATCGGGTGATTTTACTTTCATTTGAAAGTGAACGGTATAAACAAAAGGAAAGGGTTTATTGTCCGTTTTACTATCGAAGGTTATTAACTCCGGGTCGCCCCTTACAACTTTGGGCACCAGTCATTGTACCTAGGTTAATTACGATTGTGTTTCTACTTTTTAAAGTCTTAGAACAAACTTTAACTTAGGTTCCCTTTGTTATTTATTAATATTTGTTTTGATATTATTATTTTATATATTAAATGCGACCATGAAGTATTACATACTAAAATACTGCGAGTGTTTAACCTTTCACCTGGTATACAAAATTATTAGATCACTCAACAATTATTTACAAATCATTCTAGAATGTTCTATACCGATATGCTCATTTTATTTTGTAATTAGAAATCAAATATGCACAGTAAAACCTGGCCTGCTTTCGGAGCCATTAGTGGGTTGTGATTTATTAGCTAAGCTTTATTAGCTTTGTATTTTGAACGATTCTAGCTTATAAATCTAAGATGTGTGCTTTTGTTGCAACGTAATCAATGGGTTGTACGAACAATTAACAATTGGACATGAGTATCAGTGATTGCCTTTATAATACGTGTAGTTTAATTCTACAATAGAGTTAAGTAGTAGGTATAGTTTAACATACCAATGAAGGGTGCTTGGCGATGGATTTTTAACTTTAGACTATAACTACCCAAGTGGATCTTAGAAAAAACACATAATACTATGGTTTTATCACTATCTGTTCCTCTACGGAAAGCACACGCTATCGCTACAGATATCGATCTTCATATCATGTCATCTGTAATTTTATGAGACAAACAGCTTAACTTATAAATAATATGCGGTAACATCTAAATATTGGAATGGACATCCCCAGGCGATTCTCTTTCGGGTAACACTTCATTTGAGATAATTACAAGGGTATATACAAATCGATGATATTTGATTCATGATTGCCGACGGGGTTAAAACTATCTCCATCGTATATTCACGCTTACTTCCTAACTTGAGTGCGGGCAGTGTTAACAATTTTTTTACCCTCCTTTTATAATTTCATTTTTTTTATATATCATAGGAGGCAAACAAACAGGTTGGTCACCTGATGTTAAGTGATCACCACCGCCCATTGGTAATTGCAACACCAGGGGAGTCGCAAGTGCGTTGCCAGCCTGTGTTACTGGCGAAGGGGGATGGAGGGAATGGAGAGGGGGAGGTGGGCCTCCGACGCTCTCACTGACCGAACGAAACGCAACAATGCAAGCACTGTTACTTCACGTCAGTTTTCTGTGAGATGGTGGTACTACCTCGTGCGAGCCAACCCATTCATGATTTTTTTTTATATGTCATAGCAGGCCAACGAACGGGTGGGTCACCTGATGTTAAGTAATTACCACCGTCCATAGACACTAACAATACCAGGGAAGTCCAAAGTGCGTTGCCAGCCTATTTTTGGGGAAAAGGGAGGGAGGGGGGAGAGGAGAAGGGAGGGGAGGGGAGGTGGGCCTCCGACGCTCTCACTGACCGAACGAAACGCAACAATATAAGCACTGTTACTTCACATCGGTTTTCTATGAGAGGGTGGTACTACCCCGGACGTCCCCGGTCGAGCCGACCCATTAATGCTGAAATCGACCACCGTACACCAGGTGGAACACCCGCCATAGTGGCACGTTTGGGCGTGTCGCGTTCCGGGATCAGCCGGTGTATATCCAGCAACCGGGGGGGCTGTCCCTGACTGGGTCGCTTTCAGGCCGGCAAACAGCGCGACCGCGATTTTCCTTTCTTTGTTCCCCCCCTTTTTTTTTTTTTTTTTTCTTTTCCTCCACCCCAGTACATTCTCTTTCCCCCACAAAAAAAAAAAAAAAAAACCAATAACAGCTTCAGCGTGGCTCTACCACCACTAATTTCAAATTGTGTAATAAATAACAAGGATGATATTAATCCTGTAGTCATTTCTCTGGACAGACTTCTGATTGATATTTTATTATACGTTAAAAAAGAAATTCTATTGATAATAGTTATTTATTTATTTAATTTAAACTATTATTATACACCCTTAATAACAATATTGTCCAAATAACTATAGTGTTGATATACTTTGGAGAACAAATAAGAGTTGTTCCGATTCGTAAGAGAATAAGCAAAGAGAAACTACATTATCGCTTAGCGATTTATTAATTTTCGTATTCTAATTAACGCGTATGCTTGCATTGTTGCGTTTCGTTCGGTCAGTGAGAGTGCCGGAGGCCCACCTCCCTCCCCCTCTCCCCTTCCATCTCCCCCCATACAGAGGCTTGCAACGTACTTGCGACTCCTCTGGTGTTGCAAGTACCTATGGACGGTGGTGATCACCTAACATCAGGTGACCCACCTGTTCGTTTGCCTCCTATGATGTAAAAATAAAAGAACTTGTTTTCAAATTAACGCTGTAGGATTACGTTTAAATTAAATTAATATAAAAA
This sequence comes from Antheraea yamamai, assembly GCA_036509395.1. NCBI lineage: Eukaryota > Metazoa > Arthropoda > Insecta > Lepidoptera > Saturniidae > Antheraea > Antheraea yamamai. Next base: position 19,278,250 of record AP028446.1, read on the forward strand.
TTAATTTGATCACTAAAAAGTTTAATATTTGTATGAATATGTGTATAAAGTATTAAGTTTTATTATAAAATGTGATGTTATAGGTACTTTTACATTAATACATAATTTGAATTGTTGAAATGTTAAACTAGATTTGTAATTAACAGCATACAATAAAGTTAATATTGTACTATATAAGTTAATTTGAACATTTTTTTAATGAATAATGAAGCGTTCTAGTACAACTCATTTACTATTTGTATTTTATGACACAAATGCAATTATTGTACATTAAAATTAAATTTCTTTTCTTTCATAAATATCTACATTACAAACTGAGTTATTAAACTGTTTTAAGTGTATTTTAGTGTTACCCCACACCCACAACAGTTTAAGGCGGACAATTATACGTTCATTAATTACTCTAGGTCACGCCCCGCGTCACGCGGTCACTGTGGACAAACGTGGGTCACTCGGTCGACTCACATTCGATACTTGGCAACTTCTTAGGATAGATTAGTATGGATATGCCTTGCCGTCATAAAAGCTTTAGAAAAAAAAATGGTTTTATGAAACTATGATGCAAGAGAAACTTTTTCGGATCGTAGGCATTAACTGAAAATTTTCGGAAAAATGATTCGTTTTAACGTATTGAAATCTCGTTTTTAATCTTAACTTAATGATTGGAAAATGGGAAATCAATAGAAAGCAAGATATCCAACTATAAATGATAATTTCAATCTGCGTATTAGAGTATGAAATACATAATGAATACAATCATTCAGATGATAGATGCAAAATGAAATTCTACACAGTATGCTTCTATGATAGTGTATTGGTTTATAATTATAGATACAATTTGCACTCTCTAGAACATTGATAATATAATATATTACAAATCAACAACTCAAGACAATCGCACAGAGCGTCACACAAACTCAGTTATCGGAAGTTGTCCTGTAAAAAAAAACAAAGCAGCGTCTCATTAATGACGCTGTCATTTTCATTCACAAATCAATATTATTACAAACGCATTTTACAAAGAGAGCACAATATTTATTTGAATCATTTTTAATTCAGCCATGGGTGCCGCCATATTGTGCTTGTTTGTTCTGCCGAGCGCCGTTCACTTTACCCCTACTCAGCGGCCGCGCGCCGGCTGTAATGCGACATGCGATAGTTGGACGAAAGAAAAAGAAAAATTTAATTACATTTAAAAAGTATATCAACACTAATCGAATGTGTCGCACCGATTCGCTAATGAAGACATTTGGGGCAAAACGCTATCTCTCAGTCAATAAATATCTCTCTGCCGCCCTCGCCCGCGGCGGACTTTCTTCCGTTGCGGACTTCTTCCTACACGCATATTAGCCCCCTTTGTTACGAAATCCACAAGCAATTACACACTTTTGGCGGTTAAATTATACACTCTAATGATACTTTTAGCATTGCAAGAATTCTTAATATTGTCAATTATAGAGACGATAACTTCAGGCTTACGATTGATTTAAGTGGTTGACTAACAAAAATCTAATGACACTACGTATAATATAATCTCATATTTTTATCTCTATATAAAATATTATAAAACAAAATAACTTTTCCAAGCAGTCTGTTCCATATTTCTTTTAAATTACGTTACAGATTTTGACGCGATATATCTATATAACGTCGAGAAAATCTAAGTATTGTAATGAAATTGCAAGAAAGTAATTCTCAGACGCTTACATTGGTCACCCTGGCTAAAATTTTAGAGATATATAAAAATAATGTACTACGAAATTGTACACATTTTTAATGTCTACACAAAAGTACAGAATAGTATATATGTCTTCTAAGGATAACTTATAGTAATCAGTTTTAATTTTCAAATATTATTAAAAATATAACGACTCATATGCCCAATGCCGAATTTTGATCAATGTAGAATTTATTGTTATCCAATAACAATTTTTAATCACATTAGGCATATATTATAGACAAGAACTGTCCTTTTTAACATATTACTTTAATTAATATCTTTGATGAGATTTTGGCGGGATCTTAGTCTGTCGCGTAGTGTCTGTTATATTTTATTTATAATCTTGTGTCATTCCATGCTATATTTTGTAATATTGGTGGTATTTTACGTAATATAGATCGGGTGATCGGTTATTGCACAAGTGGATGGAAAATAATAGCACGGAGAATAAATTCTGTGATACCACAAAAACACCCTGGAAAGTTCTAACAAGGGGGCCACGATCGTATGAGAACATTGAAATGATTACAAGAGACTTGCGATATTATTACATACTACATATACATATCTCGAAGATAAGTTGACAAAAATAAAATGAAGAAGAAGAATATACTGTTATCTATATATATATACTAATATTATAAAGAAGTAAAGTTTGTGAGTTTGTGACGTTGTAGGGGGTAATCTCGGGAACTACTAGTCCGATTTGAAAAATTCTTTCAGTGTTATATATCTCATTTTTCGGGAAAGGTTATATATATATATATATATATATATATATATATATATATATCATTACGCTATATATCATCACGCTAAGACCAATAGGAGCGGAGCACCAATGAAGAATGTTTCATAATCGGGGTTTGTTTTCCTCTTGAGAGCTTCCGCTGCGTGTTATCGTTAGCCCAAAGTAACTATTCCATGCGGACGAAGTCATGGGCAGGGGCTAGTTATTTAATAAACTGAATATGACATACATTTGTGACATAACATATCGTACGTATGCGAAGTCTGAGCGAATCGCTAGTTATAGATATAGTGTCTAATCAAAATTTCACTTCAGAGATGGTGTGACTCTAGATAGTATAGTCCTCGCCAATCTTTTTGGCCGCTCGGAACATAACCGTATGTTCGGGCATGCGCAAAACATCGTTAAAAGTTTAACACATGACAAAGTTAAAATAATAATAATAATAGGAATCTAAAATTAGCATTTATTTATCCTTAACTTGTTGATGTTATACATATTATCATATAATATGTATTAATACCCAAAAGTTATGTTCTGTGCAGCTATATTCGGAGTGGTCAAAAAGTTTGTAATACCGACTGTAATATAATTGTAATGGTCTGGAAATAGTTTCGAGAAATGAGTGTATTATATACAGTCTATTGGTAATGCTTGGCAATTAATTAAATGTCAAACGAAGGAACTCCACGATAACAACTAGGAGGAACTAATAATTATGAACAAAAATCAAGAAACTTGAGTTAAGTACGTCACCTCTCGGCCGTGGTTATAATTTTTTCAGTAATAAAAATGCGATTCAATTTCATAATATTAAGAAACGTTCACACTCAAACCGGGACATGATAATATCGTTTTATGTTACGCGAATAAACTCGAGAACTTAATTCGCTCGGCAGATTTTTGGCGCAAAAAGTAATATTTCTCCGAACATGTATTAGCGACCGGTAAAAACTGAGATATTGAACGAAAACACGGTTCATTTTCACGCAATGCCGCCTCTCGACAGTTGTCAACGATTTCATATTAAAAAAAAAACAAATTTTAACTAACAAAACATACAGAGACAACGTAAACCATTCGCATAAAGTGAGCTATTTGTATAACATATATTAAGCGTTTCGTCAATTTAAAGTAAATAAGGATATACAGAAATCGTCTGTTCCGTTTTCACTTATATACGATGATGTTAATTAATTTTTAAACAAATTACCTATAAGACACTGTTCATAGGCATTCACAGTTCGGCCCTTTTCGTGCGGCTAACGCGCCCTCATCTCCTTATACCTCGCGCCAAATTATATGGAACTTTCCACACTATTTATACGTTCTCAATGACCATACTTAATGACTTACACATTCTAAGGCTATCGCTACGCTCTAAACAATCACAGCGTGATGATAGAAAGTCTGTATCCTTTCTCAATAAATAGGTTAGAAAATGCAAAAATATTTATTCAACTCTTCAAGAAATTAACAGGCAAAGAAACAAAATAATTCGTAATCTTTAATTTTTGTATTTTATGAAAAAAAAAAAATACTATAGATATTGAAGTTAAAACAGAAAGTAAGTTATTTTATTCTGTTTAAATAGGCAGTTCAGGTCAATACATTAAAATGTTGTACAATAACTCGTCGTTCCATAAGCTGCACTACACTTAAAACGATTTTCTTCAATCAGATTATATAGTCTTTAGAAAAAAACAGTTGTAGGTCCCAAATTATTTTATGTAAATTAAAGACGATCTAAAAAAATCTTTTGCAAAGTGTATAGTGAGAATATTTGAAAGAGATACGCTCGTCCAATGTCTTTGTAGTTTCCGCTTAGGTTGATTATAATGGCGTTATTATCCCACGCCGCCGCTCGCTGCAGTTTTCTCCATAATTAATGTTCGCATACAGACCGATTACCTTCAATCACACTTCGTTAGCAACGAATCTGGTGCTATTACTGTTCCGCGGTCTTTTTATCTGCCAATCGCTCAGCGCGGCCGCCATTTTCTATAATTACCGCGTATAAGATGGCGGCGCGTTATGGCGTCCGTTTGGTGTTTTTGCTGATAAAAATGCATATCGTTTGTGTTGAAGTATTAATTATTTATGGTGGAGGTGGACTTGTTGCGCTTTGAAATGTAACGCGTAAGGAAATTTGAGTTTTATTACACTATTTTTAGGGTGTAAAGTTGGATAAGGAAGTACCTATCTAACTTTTTGATGATTTGGTTCAATGAGGTTGTAAAACACATTAGCACTATTTATGTCGTTACATTTCAAAATGAGCTAAATCCAATTTGAATCGTACATATAACATGTTTAATTTTTTAAAGATTTCCAGTTTTTATACACCGAGAACAAAGTCCAAATTTTAACGTCCATAAGGATTTTAGGTTTTTATGATCTTCATATTTTAACTATACAAAATTTGAAAATCTTAAACAAAAACATAAAATATTAGGAACGGCTAAAATTGGATTTAGCTCGGTTTGAAATGTAACGACTCATTTATTATTTTAAATTGTCACTTAAGTAATATTTCGTGATATATTTTACCTTACAATATTTAATATTCATATAGACAATTTTAACTACAAAATCTAGGTATCTAAACTACGTATATCTTTACACAGAAATAAAGATTGAAGTATATAGGTACATGTGTTTATCCGAGCTAATCTTTAAAATTATTATACCTATTTCGAGAGAACGTTTACTGGCCGACAGAAGAGAACGGTCTAGGCTGCATATATTTACCTACGCTTTTCTGCAAGGGTTAGTAGTATTTATTATTTAGTATATAGTATAGTTATTAGTAATAGTACAGTAAAAACAAATAAAATCCAGTCCACAATTAATAAAAAAAATATAGTTCCGAGGATACAAACATGTCCACACGGAAGAAGTTGACCTGTGTTGTTGTTTTTCTCTACACACTAATTTAAAAATTACATACGTAATTAGATTTAGATGTGGTTATAGTTTTAGAAAATTAATTTTATCTCCATTCTCTCATATATAGTAAGTGTATCATTATATCAAAGTATTCATCCAAACGTAAATAGGATAAAACCAAATGAAATCAAACTTTTTTGGTTTGGAAAGAATACATATTTTTTGTAAAACAAAATACCGTGCGGAGAGTCATTATTCACACAATACCATCAGAGGAACAGTTATCGGTAGCGGGGGCTCTTTACAGCGCCGACAGCTGAGGATCTTCAGCAAAAAGGAGTGGAGGCATCCGCGAGGGCCGCGATTATGTCATTATGACGGTGAAACGGTAAAAAATTAAAGGGCATTTTAGTATGCGATGATACAGTACAATTAAATGTGTGAGGAAAAAACTGCTGCGGATTGCGTAGGGCTGCCGACCTTACCGGCTTTTCGGCTCTTTTTCGCCGGATAATATTCGGTGTAAATCGAAATTTTTAGTTTGCTAAAGTACTGGTGGTAGAGTTTTTTTTATAACATCAACCTACTAAGAGATATCCCACAGCTTGAACGCTGTCGCGAAACACATGTACATTTTTTTTTTTTTTTTTTTTTGTTTTCCCTGCTTTCTTTCCTCTGACACAGGTCAGAGACATTTTGTAGCGTGGGGAAATGTGACGGCGTGAGTTTCTTTGCTCTTATTTGGTTGGGCTGTACCTATTGAAGTTGCAGCCTATAAAGGTGTACATACAATGTGACATAACAAAAATCGTAGTAAAAGTTAGTGTTAACTATCATGACATGACTCAGTATATACATGTATATATTTGTTTTTTTTTTTTTTTAATATATATATGTTTCTATCCTTATTATATTCATTTACTATAAGTACTATTTTTTCTTTGTTACCGAATATTCTTGATACTTTATTACATACCTATTTTAACTTAATAAACTATTTTATAATAGTGATTGTACGTCATTAGCATATAATGTCGACATCACTTTTAATTATAAATCTATTTTAATAAACGTTAAGAGCGTTATCATTTATTTATTCATATTTTTACAATCGCGAACCACATATTCACAGAATTTGGAAAATTTTGTAAAGGTTTTGTTTTCACTTACTATGTCCTTTATCACGTCACTGGTTAATTTATAACCTATTTCTAATTCTAAGTCTGTTCTTCTTCGATAATATTTTTGGCAGTCAAGTAGGACGTGGAGAACGGTCTGCTCTGTTACGCCATCGCACATGTACATGTACATGTACACATGTACATTTGATCAGACAGCTATAATTGAGAACCCTCTTTCTAGGCTTAACGTGTTACGTAATATGTAGTATTTAATTATTTAAAATGGGCGGACAATAGTAACGCTATATAATTAAATAAACTTTATGGATAAAATCATTGTGTTACTAGTTATAGTTAATCACAACTTTCAACAAAATAAGTTTCAAATTATGAAAAAAAGTAGTAGTTAAATAAAAAAAAATAATAATGAAAGTCTATATTTTTCAATAATATACGGACAAAAGTAGAAAGAAAAATAAGAATTAACATTTTTTTTATGTAGCACGGCAAAGTAACTGCACTGTGCCTGATGGTAAGCACAGTACATTCCAAAAATAAATTTAAAAAATGTACAATGTTAAAAAACAAACTATATTCTAATAAATTGATATATATTTATCATTACTAAATGTCAGATGAAATTGTGGTCAAACGATTAAACCTATAAACCATAAAAAAGCACGGTCCAGTCATTGTGTATTTTTCTATGTATTGTGTATATTTAGGTTTTGACTATGCAGTTCTATAAAATTATCTCATGTGATTGTAATTCTGGTATAATTTAATAACATTTACCTACTGTTAACACTTGAGAATTCAATGGTTGCATTGTTGTGATCGTCTTGGAATAATGCATAAAATCGGATACATAATGATGACCTCTGAAATATATATTATGTAAATACTAACAGCATGAAGAGATAGAGTTTGTGACTATAGTAGAAGGTAATTCCTGGAACTATTGGTCTGCGTTTGAGTATTCGTACCACAAGGATAAAACGATAACTGATAAGTCTAAATATATGTTTCAAAATGACAAGTTTAGATTAAATACAATGCGGTGTACATTTTGTATGTATATTCCAAGGTTTACCTATCTCAGTTTTGCAGTAACCGTAGTAATATTCAAACATTAATTTGAATTAGTTTTATTTCAATTGGACGGATAAAAAAAGCAAGTGAAAACCCTAACAACACACAGTGAACGCGCGATCGCATTGCCGAAATATCACATACTTTTGCGCGTGACCGCTGCGTCCGCGCCCGCGCTCCAACCCTACCCTTTGCATAGCGATACCAATCGGCCCGTAACGAGATTTTTGTATCCGATGTTAATTCCACACAATCTCGTAATGAATCTTACGTATATGGAGCGCATTTTTTTATACAGGCTGTATTAAAATATTACGAAGTAGGCACGTAGTCCTGATGTTAAATGGTCTAACCGCTTATAGTTTCAAAGGCTTGCAGATTGATAGAAATAATAATAAGTTATTACTCCTGAGGCAGCAGCTTTTACGTATTACTGACAAGAGATGGACAAGGACAACATTGTGAAGCGGGCCTCACAGATACAAACATAAGTAGAGGTAGGCTAAAGGCTCTGTGATAAGACGAATTACAATCAACAGCAAACAAAAATTAGGTAGTTATCGTATAATTACGATTTTTTTTAAGTTACTATTCTTTTGGCGCGTTAGGCAAAAATGATGAGAATATATTTTTACGATGCGCGTGCACACCGTCACGAAAAACAGACACCCTGAAGTTAGCTATAGTCAACATTTTGTGTCTTTGTATCTGTTTGTATTTCTTTGTATTAAAACTTTCAATGTATTAAATACCTTTTTTCTATTGTTAGTGTCATTTTTTCTACAAACGTAGAATAAGGCGAAAGATAAATTTTTGAAAAGTTTTTTATCTTGTTACGCCAAAAAAGTATAACTTCTAACGCGTGTACATAAGTACACACACCCATTTTTTTGTAGTAGACTAAGTTTTTTTAATTTTAATTTTTGGCAACCAATCTTTTGCCACAATCAGGTAGGTAATAATAATATTACAAGTTTGAGATACATTCATTATTCTAACAAGATTGTGGCTCCCTTGTTAGAACTCTTCAAGGAGTTTTTTGTGGCATCTCAGTATTTTTGCACCGTGGTATTATTTTCCAACCACTTGTGCGCAATAACCGAACTATATTACCTAAAACACCACCAGTACTATACAATTTAGATTCAAATAACACAAGACTATGATAAAAATATAAAAGCTACTATATGACATACTAAAATCCCTTCAATACATCCCTAAATTAAGTTACTACTAACTACAAATATTTTTTTAAGATATAATTACAATATGTGTAGTTAGCAGTGGCATCACATAACAATTGAGATCAATAAACTCCGTCTGACCAATTAACATCAAATTTTATATATGCAAGTGTTATTTAATGGAAGTTTTTATACTATTCACTTTACTATATACTATACAAGTCATCACCTGGTGGCGTCAGGCTATATTTTATTTTTATAAAGTTTTATATTTTAATTTATTGTGAAAAAAAGTGGCAACCGATTGCTAATTATTTTTTTAATAAATTTGCATTTACAAATTGAATTAGCATCGAGTATTGATTTCTATTTGCATGAGACGATCCGTCAACTTTTTTCACAACTATTCACCTGCTCTCTGCCTTTTACGATACACGGACAGTACGATAATTCACTTTGTAGACAATTTATTCTCCTATTTATGGCAGAACGTTATGAATATAGAAAACATTTATTTGAATATTGCTCTTTTTAACAGCAAATATATGGTAACTATGCATTTATTGCACGCGAAGGTGTGAAGTTTTTAATAATTGAAGATATAAAACTATTATGGATAATCATTGACAGAGTATAGAAGACAATCATAAAGTCAAGTTGCCAATTGTCAACTATTCAAACAAATGTCAACGGTAACAACTTCGTTTAGTTTAAATCATGAAGGTAACAGGTTGCAATAATGGCTAGATAGAAAATAAATAATATGTTATCTCAAAATAATCGTTGTTGTAAGCTGTTAACAGTTATTCTGTTGTTACATAAATTGCTACTTTCTATCGTATTACAATTTGTTATAGTCATACGATAATGAATTGACTGGCTAAGACTGACAAACGTGAAGTTACTCTTCCTTTCACACCTACCGGTTATCGTAATATGCTAGTTTGTTCTTACGTTGCGATAATAACGGCAATCCATTCTCGTTGTCAATAATAATAACGAGCTACGACAGAATAATAATAATGTATTAAATTATTTTTTGCTGTAATAATAACCATCTGTGAATATTTTACAATTAATATTAAAGGAGTAGAAACTGCTGAATTACGAATATTTTTATCTCTACTACGATTATAAACAGAAAAGGTTTGCTTTTTTGTTTCTAATTAATAAACTAAAAAAAATTTAATAACTATTGATTGCAAAAACTCTTTATCTTCTACTCTTCACAGGAAGCTGTAATATCAGCGATTTATATGGGCTAGATTTTATTTCCAAAAGTAACATTAACACGTGCGAAGCCGTGAGCAACAGCTAGGTAATTATATTTTCGAGTGGAATCCTGAATCTGTAATCTTATAGCAAATGACCGTGACACGATAGACAACCTGTACCACCCATATATTCTTAAAGAAAAGCATGAAATGATTTAATTAACGAAAATACTATGATTTTTCGAGGCTGTAATCTTGATAAAGGTAATATTTTTTGCATGGGCAGTGTTGTGGCAACCGAGCGCACCATTAACATTCTCGCAACACCTTCGAAAACAAATAAATCAATTAGAGGGCATCGTAAACGCGTTCTGTTACGACACAACGTCGCTGCGGCTCTTAAATGACCACTCTACATATTAATCTTGGTTTAAGCCACACATGTTTTCCTTTATCTATACAACTTATGTGTAGATTTTGTGACAGAGATGCAAATGTTATGATGGATATGTGATATAACGATATTATGTCAGAGAAAGTTTGAAAATAGTACCAATGATAGAAAAGTTGAGGAGTAATAGTGTTCCGTACTTTGTTATCTGTAATAATTTATATGTTAGCACAAATCTTTTTTGATATTAAATGATATTAATCGCTTGAAAGGAATGTATCTGTCCACTAGTTTTCGTGTTTTCGTGAACGCACCTTTAAAACGTTCGCAAGTGCTGCCCTCTATGGCAACTGAGTTAACTTTGAATCTAGCAACATACAAAACCGCTCTGTGTGATCTGTGTAAAAACAATTGCAAAACCGGTACAGATATCTAACAAACCGTTAAAAGAAACCAAGTGCCAGTGTAGACTTGTGTCCTATTATATCAAAATCAGCGATCTAAGCCACGAACCAAGCCGGGGTACCCCGAAGAAGAGGATCTCCTAGTGCGGGTGAGTGGTAGATACAGTCCTCCTAAATTCATTTCCTAAACAAATAGGTTAGTATGGCATGGACATGCTCTGAGGAGAGATGATAATTATGTAATTACAAAAGTTTTGAGTGTGAAGGTTGACGGATGTAAGAGTGAAGGAAGACCGAAAAAGTATGGATGCGTTGTGTGAAAAATATGTGTATAAAAGGTGTGAATATTATTATAATATTATTATGTGATTATAATGACATCTGATAAGGGAGAGTGGAAGAGGATAACATATTGTGCCTAGGGTAGGTAGGGTCTTACTTAGGTGGGATAAGTGTAGGAAGATGAAGTATATGCGTAGATAATAAATTTAAAAACAAGGATATGTAACTATGTTTTATTTTTTTTCAAGTGTATTCTGAGATGCGAATATTTCTGCATTATAATGTACGTCGTATCTATACATATTATTATGTTTATGAATTGTACACGTGTATTAAATATTATTTACATAAAATGAAAATAGTTCATATAAATTCATATCTACAAGTTATTCAATAGTTCTCTTTTCGCAGAAACTATATTTTGATTATAGCCTGTGTTGACATTTGACAGTTCTAGACTCTAATACACCGCGCCTATCCCTTGCGGACTAGTGGTCGTATATTGTTATTTTGAAATGTCTTCTTTATCAATAACTTGTGGGTTTTCTAAGAGCTTCCTATTCTACAAATTTAATTAACATAAAGATCAATTACATCAATTGACTTCAAACATCTTGTATTTAAATATAATTTATTACATAACCTTACCTTTATATACATATCTTAGAACATTGCCCTTTTTCAGTGTTATTTGTAGTTGCTAATACAAACTTTTATATCAAATTATACAATATTATAATAAAGTATTTAAATTATAAATGAAAAGCAAACAAGTCTTTTTTTCTATACTTAATACATTTTCAAACAATTTTCTTTATTGTAGATTATTACCAGCTGTATTAAGTAGCCTAGTATTACAAAGAGTTTTATTGTGAATTCAATGTTCGAACAAGATGGAGGCTCAATGGGTAGAACTTTCCAGAAAGTTATTGTGGCAACTCAGAAATCTTGCTCCGTAGTATTCTCATCAACTTAATTTGTGCACAATAACCGAACTATATTATGCAAGATGCCACCAGTATTACATAATTTAGAGCCAAATATTGCAGTATTATAAGTAAAATCCCTTCAAAAACTTCTAGGAGTTTTATATTTAATGCTAACTGACAGCGATGATAGTGCAAAGTTATGTTAACACTCATTACTATTAGCACAAGATGTTTATCTTCAACAACAAAAATAATTTACGGCATTTATCATGAGCATAAAACGTGCTGCATTAAATAAAAAGTTTGACAGCATTGACGAAGTTCAGATACTATGTCTAATTTCAGATCATACCTGTGACAGATTATTTGTATTATTGTTAAGGTCTTCTTACTAAAAGAGGCTTTAAATATCGCATAAATTAATCCTAATTTAATTTCATTATTGGTGGTAAATAAATAGACAATTGTCAATGTAATGGCGTATCGGTTGCCGCGGGGCGAGGTAGTTGGAAGGTCATATAACAAACAAGTGTAGTTATGAGTAGGGCGCCGTCGTACACTTGTCTAATTAATGTCATTAAACAAAAACACTTGTTTCATGTTGTGGTCATATATTATGACGATATGTTTGTCGATTTATGACAACTGTACACGTTTTTTATTTAAGGTAGCAGTCGGTTCTGAGCGACCGCGACGCGCGACTGCAACCATTGAACTACGCGACCCCGGTCGCTAGTTATAGGAGATTCAACAGTTGAACAGTTATAGGAGGATGAAGAAGATGATGATATCCTGCTATTATGTTATTATCCATGCCTCCGTAAAAGAGGATGAAGATTGACTCAGGAAGAGTGGAAAAGAAATACATATTGTGCCGACCCTACTTAGGTGGGATAAAGGCAAGAAGATAATAATTGGTATGGAACTGGTCTGACTTGCAGATGTGAGCGTTACTATGATTATGCGGAATATGTGGTACTCGCCAGCATTATAATAATTTAGCTAGTTCTTGCTAGCCAGTTCCAGCTTGTTTGAGCAGAAAATCTTGGCCCATGTTAATAAAACATTTCCTAGTAGGAACTTGACTGACAGAATAAAAATTTATGAAATGGGTACAAGTGAAAGTCTTATTTCTAAGCTTAATACACAAGGTAAATACTAGATCTAACGTTCACCTATAATACCATAGTTTATGATAAATTACACCACGATTAAACGTACAAAGACACGTGCATAAGTTAGTTAAACTACACAAATGAATGGAGCACCGGTGTATACTTAGAAATTACGACTTTATCATCTAATTAAATGTTAATAAACAAAAACTGTAGCATTAGGTCGAGGCCGCGGTGCGAGCGATGAGTGGAAGCGATTTATGATATATTATTAATAATGGTCATACTTAATAACTCATTGGTTGGCGATTTGATAAGCTTTTATTTAGAATGACTCCAGTTTTCAAGCGTAACGATTTTGTAAAAAAAGTTTAATCCTAACATTATGCATAAAATGCGAATCTGAGTTTATCTGTTTCTTTGTTATGCTTTGACACTAAAATTACTAAAGCAATCATAATGGAATATTGTATACACGTTCTCAGAGGAACATAAAAGAACATAGAATAACTTTTATCTAGATAAAAGTAATGTTTCTGAGTGATAGGTAACATACCTACATTATCGTTTGGGTAATCGCGATCAGAAGCTAGTATTTATAAATCGGTATTAGTAGGTAATTCGATCGCGATCCATCATGGTACCAAATATGTCACCCTACGTACAGACAGTTACTAGAGTGAATTTTGATAAACTGTATCGATTGCAATAATGTATTCCATTTAGAAACAGGAGAGCCTTAGTTAAATCAAATTTGTTCTGTCTTATTATAGCGATGCTGCTTTTTATTGTATTAGGATAAAAAAAAATATTTTTAAAATATTGTAAATTTTAATTTCATAATATTATTTTTTTATACATTACATTTTAGCGTTTAAACAAAATTTCACTTAATGTTAAGTGATTATGTGGTCTAAAATACGTTAAATTGCCAAAATTTTGTTCCCGGAACACAGCTTTCGTTGCTTGGTGACGGATTGTAAGCTCGGGGTGGTAACTAGCCTGGCGGGCATTATAAAAGGTACTAAGTTTTCCTCACGAGATTTTGCTTCACCACAACCTCTGAATTAACATTGAATTATCATCGCTTCAAATTTTTTTTTCTTTATGTTTTATTATTTTACAGGTCAGAAAAAACAGTATGATCTACAACATTACCACCGGTTCGGAAAACAATCTACTCATTGAAAAAACCGGCAAAAAACCCGATTAATGATATTAGCGAAAAATAAATACGCTATCCACTATTACTTGCGGGGTGGTAGGGTGTCTGTATCGCGGGGTGGTAGGGTGTCTGTACCCGACTGGATCGCGACCACCGTACACCAGGTGGAACACCCGCCATAGTGACACGTTTGGGCGTGTCGCGTTCCGGGATCAGCCGGTGTATATCCAGCAACCGGGGGGGGGGTCTGTCCCTGACTGGGTCGCTTTCAGGCCGGCATGACAGCGGCGACCGGCGATAGATAGAATGTCTTTCGGTGGTCGCCATTGTTTTTGGATTGTACTGTGCTTACCATCAGGCACAGTACAATCACTTTGCCGAGCTACAATAAAAAAAAAAAAAAAAACTTTCCACCATTATCTAATACTTTACTATCAGATCACGAATTAAATTAACAATCGTGGAAAAAACAACTTTATTCTGTTTGCAAGTCACAAGCGGCAGCGGGATAGGGCGATTCGCTTGACGACGGCGGAGGCGCCGCACCGCGTTGCCGCGCGACAAAAACTGCCCGGACCTGTTGTAACGGCCTGCGCTAGCGCATCGCCCCGCGCTCGACCCGCGTGTCACTCCGCGGGAATTTATACAGAGTTGTTTGTAATTTACTTTTTCCAGTGGTTTAGATCATAATCAAATTACTTCAGTCAATTTAGGCCTTGAAATGAACGTCGAATTTACTATTGGTTCGGATAAATTACTCATTTACCGAAAAGAAGCGGCAGTAAACTAGATATGGTTCATTCGTTTGTGACTGACGCACAGGGAGAGAGAGAGAGTTCCACATTGCAAGACCTTAAAAGACAGTATAGAAACTTTAAAAATATAAACAGAAATGACAGATTGATTAAATGTCTACCATTAAACCTACTATAAAAAAGCATTACTATAAAAAATACAATATTCAACCACAGCGCCGCCTACCGGATCCAGTTGTGGATCTAAACCATTAATTAATCCACCTGAACCCACAAAAAATTTCATCAAAATCTGTTCAGCCGTTTAACATGACTTCAAACGCATAATAACAATATGCAGATTACATAGAGAGAGAGAGAGTTGCATGGAGGTGGTACAACGAAATCATGCAAAATATCAACAATCTAAACATTTATACTGAATTTAAATAAAGAGCGTAAACACTTTCATTCTTAAGAATTCATTCCCTTAAGGGCACCTCCCTGATAGTACGCGTTTTTTTGCTTATAACGATTAATGTTATTTCAATTATTTACAACTCTACATAAATCCACGCGTATAGAATTGCAACGAAAATGTTGATTTTTATGAAGATCAGTCGCAATTAGTTAAACAACCGGCCGGACTCGCCTATTAATTGCTTCGTCGATGAGTTATGATGGGTAATTAGTAATCATACCGGCGAACGCGTTACGCTACCTAGCGCTTGTCTTGGGATGCTACAATGTTGTTCGCAACAGATAATTAGTAAGCTGCATTAGGCGTCGGCATTACGGTTTTGTACGCATAACCGATATTTACCGATAACAAAAACGTAACGATTAGCTTGAGCATTCCGTTAAGTGAAATATCGTAAAAAACCTTAGTAAAATTATAATCAACATTCAAAACTTTTAAAAGCCATAGTACAGTCACAATCAACATTCAAAGCTTAAGTAGGTAAGTAACTACCAACCTCATTTTGTCTGCTTTGTTCCTTTAGCTAAGCCTAAAGAGGAAACACATAAAGATACTGAAAGAAAAATATACTTTACTAACATACTACAAATACTTTATACTAAGATATATCCGGAAAGAATTCTCTAAGTTATAGTGAGAACCGTATCACAATCCGTCGCGTGGTTTAGAAGAATAACGGAACACAGACAGACGCGAAAAATGACTGTGTCTTATATTATTTAGTATATATCTCTGGGGAGTTACTATTGACCTGCGTCCGTACTATCGACTATATCGGGGCAGTTACTAATGACCTGCGTCCGTACTATGGTTGGAGGTATCGGCTGTTCATAAATGTTGATTGATATTGACTACAACTGCGGATAATTCGTCGTAACTATATTCAATGTTGTATTCATGTATCAACTAACCTATTTCAATTATTATTGGCAGATTGATCTATAAAATCATGATGTCACTACGGATAGCATCATAAGTTTGCATAGACGACATTTTATCTTCGTCCTGACTTATAGTTAACTATTATTCTATTTTGGAGCGACCTGTGTAATTATTAGACACCTAGTCGCGTTAAAATTAACCGACGACTGATTATTATGTCGTTCCCTCATTATTGCAAGCTATCGTAGCCGCGTTCTGAGCATCGCATTTATAGACGCCGAGACCATTTATAGAAAATTATCCACTTTACTTAACTGAAATAGGTAATTGGAATTTTATACGGAATTCACTTGAAATGTCTTTATTTGCTCTTTATAAGAATTATGTTTCATTTGTTGACTTGTTTATAACACTCGATCAAATAACAAATTAAAATTATTTCATTTTTTATTCATTATTAGTGAGGTGTAAATCACCAGATCCGCACAGACCAGGATATGGTACTTAGGATGTGTACTGTATTTTTTAAATTATTTGGTAATAGATACCTCACAGAATGAATGAGAAATGTATTTCTATAATGATGATTGTTCCGACCGGTTTCGGCCATGGCGAACACTTTGATCCCTAAACTTAGAATTTGCGTACTCGGAGTCCAGTAATAGAAGCGGTCAGATACGCGGGATATATTAAGGTGCACAAGTGTACGCGCAAGACACAGGTGTACATACTCGTCCTTGTTCTTCTGGACCTAGTGGAACGAGGACCGTTACGACCGGAGAAGGACTCAGACAGATGGTACAGTATCTCGGTGAGAAAATACAAGGTGTCAGTACTATCTCGCACTCCCTTAATCGTCTTTTACGATACCCACTGGAAGATATGGGGTGGTGCTTTCCACTCTGCCGGCACCATACGGCATTTATTATCATATATATTATATATGTTTCTATATAATGAGGATGAAGGCTTGTTTACCTTTAGTCTTCTCCACCACAAAATAGCCCAGTTGAGTGCCACTTGCTCCGGTCATCACCGATTTTTCAAAATAATTTTGAATACATCCCAATCAATGTGTACCCGAACGATTAGCATTAAAACACATAGTATTACGATACATAAAATATTAAACTCGTAAAATCGCGTTAGTCCGGTGAAGCTGTTAAGGCCTTACTAGGCCAATAGCGTAGACAGTTCGAAAAAAAAACCGTAAAATCGTGTCATATATTGGCTAACCTAACCTAATTCTATAATTGAAAAGATAAAAATCAATCTATCCCTTTCTGCCTTATTTCGTATTGTAAGAAAGAGCAGGAACAATGTCGTACCGTTGACACATTCTTATTATCTCATTTAATGTATTAATAAACAGTGACACACATAGTTCAGCAACATTTTCATTGTCACATTATGGAAAATCACGGAATAATAAAAAAAAGAGTTTTTGACGGGATCTTATTCTATCTTGTAGTGGATTTTATATTTTATTCGTAATTTTGTGTCTTTTGACTTTATATTTTGTAATGTTGGTAGTGTTTTACGTAATATAGTTTTGTTATTGTTCACAAGTGAAGCGGATGGGAAATAATACCCCGGAGCATGAATTCTGCGATGCCACAAAAACTCCATGAAAAGTTCTAACAAGAGAGCCACCGTCTTGTTACGACATTTCAATTATTACAAGATACTTGTAATATAAATAACCTACTAAACAATGACAATAATAATCTCTAGATTCTTATAATCTTCTAAGATTGCTTGCTAAAAAATAATAAAAAAGCTGGTAAACAACAGAGGTCTTTGGTGTGAACCAGTTGGCTCCACTAAACTTAACTGGATTAGGTATCATAACGTCAATTAATAATGCAATCGTAGATTTCCTAATACATAAAACATATTGCAACGGTAATTAGAATCGTGTTTTTTAACGTGCCTTGTCGCTATGTATCATGTAAGCTGGCGAAACGGACATACAAAGTTGTTTTGTTTTGTGTTGTATTCAGTAATAATGAGGAATGTATTCATTTCTAAATATGTAATTAATATTTACATATGGAATCAGGTCGAAATAGTAACGAAATAGTAGTTGTTGAAAACTGGCTTAAAATATTGTTTCGGTATTTTTTTTATATAAGCTTCAGAATAGTTGTTCCAATCAGTATAGGACAAGCAATACTTAACGATTTTGGTCGAAGTTTGCATTTTTTTTTATTTGGTTTACGAAACTGTGTTTGATCTTAGAATCTAAAGTTATGTATTCTATAAATACACTTAAAATGAAACGTTTCTGGTCGTTAACACAGCTTACATTATTATAACGTTTCGTGTGTAGGAAAACATAAAAGAAAAATAACTAAAATTTAACTTACAAGAATGAAATTTTGTACTTTATACTCAATTAAAAAAAATACAAAACACTAATACCTACTATCTGTTATACTTAAGACAAAAGCAAAAAAGAACAGTTGATATTCAAATGTCTTTATTCAAAATTAGGTAATCTTTTGCTCTAGCCCAACTTTTCTACGGCCTGAAAATACTAATGCTGAATCAAAATCAAAATATACTTTATTCAATTTAGGTCCTGAGAAGGCGCTTATGAACGTCAACCATCGGTTTGGAAAACAACCCATGGTCATCGAGAAGAACAGGTAAGAAACCCGATAAACGCGTGATGAACGCGTACCCACTGCTTATGCTATATTCAACTAGCTGCACCCGCGACTTCGTCCGCGTGATACCTTATGTAAAAAACAGCGATTAATAGTGTAATCTGAATGTATTAAATCAATTTAGTTATCTACTTTTCTATAGTACTTAGGTCATGTCGTCATTAAAAGTACCTACAATTTGGTTTTGATAGACCGAACCGATTTTAATAAAACAAGACTAAATGTTACTCGATGATATGCTTTATGATTGTTTTAAGTTTTATCATGATCACAGTATTTTAGCAGATACATAGAGTTAATACAAACAGACAGACAGACAGACATTTCTAAAATTGATTGAGATATATTTTATTTCTTATTCCTAGATACTTACAACTTTTTTAAATGTAAAAAGTACAGACACGTTATATTTACATTCTTATTATATGTATGGAACATATAACGTGATATTTTTTTAGATTAGGACCGAATATCTAAAAGGTAATATAGCGTCAAACAAAGGCATCAAAACTCAGGTGACAATATTTGCGTTGTCCACGCAAATGATTTTGAAAATACTAAACACACACAGATTATTTCCACACAAACACAGAACTAATTTATTATGTAATCTAAATTGCTAAAAAACAATAAAAACTAAACATATGGTCACGTTAATATACGGTGCCAATATAGAGGTTAACCTTCGCTGGTCACCCCTCCCGACGCCGGGCGTTAATAAGCAATTTGCATACAGTGTCGTAATTACAGGAAATTATGTAAAAACCATTAAATATGCATAATATTAATATATAAGGAATCAATTAACTTCGAATTATGCCCATAATTAAATTCAAACAACACTTGAACTTCGATGCTATCGAATAATTATGTACAATCAGCCACATACTCAAGGCGAATGCTTTGGCAAGTAAGAAATGGAAAATTTGAAGCATTATAGGACATATAAAACCCAAGACACACAGTCTCGAATAAAAGTAGCGCTCAAAACCGTCCCGCAAAAACTCCCCAATGTACATACGTAGTTAAAGTTATGCGATAAACTTATGATTTTGTAAATTCAACCTTACCTGAACGATTTACAATTGTTTTTACAAGGACGCAAGCGACGCGAGACTATTTGAAGTGAGTGTATAATCCAAAATTATGCACCCATTTTTGTCTGCCGACTGTGAGGCGTTAAGTGTGAATCTTGGGTTTTTGTATATAAATGGGTCTAAGCAACCAAATTAACAAACAGAGTCCGCGCCAAACGTTTTGACCGCTCCCTGAATATGGCTGCGTAGAGCACAAATTTAGATATACATGCGTATTATAATAGACTAACTGTGCCCGCGACTTCGTCCGCGTTGAACCTTATGTAATCAAAACCTTAAAAAAAAATCATCTGAATGTATTAAGTCCATTTACTTATCAACCTTTCTCTCGTACTTAAGTCATGTCTTCATAAAAATAACAATAACTTTTGATAGGCTTAACTGATTTTAATGAAACAATACAATTTACAAAGCATAAAACAGTGAGTTAAAAGACGCGAATATATTGATAGTTTTCTTTTGTAACACTGATTTTTTTTTATTATACGCGGCCGTATATAATGGACTACCTAGGTAGCTATCGACCAAGCATGCCTAAAACAACGCATCAAAATCACTGTGATATATAACGCGACTGGGCCTAGAAGTGCCACTAGCGTTTAATAAAAAAAAACTGTAATAAATACGTGTCATTCCCCTGCACATGCTCCCTGGTTTGTGCTAAAAAGTAATAAATTACTGGCCGCTGCACTGTTCCACATAAATTGCATCTCGCAGGGATAAATAGAGTAATCAATCAATCTATGATAATAAAAAATGGAAATTCTATTTAGCCATACGATTGAATAAATAAAAATACTGTTAAAAATCAAGGCAGTCATAAAGGCTGACGACAGAAGTGAAAACTCAAAACAAAGGAATAACTGTCGTTTTTTGAATTAATAAGTCAATTCATGTCATTATGCGAAATTATAAATTTATCTCCTGCCATAAAATAACGCTCAACCTAGCAAATTTTCACTTCAAAAAAACTTAATCTGCAACAGTGAAGCTATAACATTTCACAACAATAATACAATTTAATTGTTAACTGTATATGGAAACATTCTTTCCATTTTCTGAGACCGACACATTTTCTTACTTTTTGTAGACGCTTGCACGTTGTCCCGTTCGCACTAGTTTGTGGATACCGATGGTGTCATCTCTCTCCTTTTTGGCCTTTAGTCAACCCGTGCTGGTAGTTACCGAGCCGCTAATTCAGGAGTCCTTACTTTATTTATGTCTTCATACGAGCCGCCGATAGGGCATAATTACGGCGTTGATGCAAAAACGCTAATCGCGGATCGTATGCACTCAGCAGCGGTATAATGCGGCATAAACATCGTGACATGCTATTTAAAATTCGACTCTGTTTATGCTACTAAAAATCTACTTTTATAAATCTTAATTCTCGGTTAACACTTTTTTCATAATTCCCATATTTTAGTTTCTATTCTGTAACGTCCTAAATGCGTCCATCGTTTTTGTTGTGAAATAAGAATTGAAGCTTTCAACATAAAGTCTATTTTTCTTTATCCACGACGGCAAACACAGTTACGACTCTTTCACTCGATGTTAATCTTATATGACTTTCAATGGAATTTCAATCTTGTTACTCTCACGATTGAACTCGTTTTAGAATGGTACTGTTAAGAGAAGATAGGGTGATTATAGACGAGATATAGTCAGCCGGGAGAAGCGTTAATGAGCGCGGGCTCCTTCGGATTCCAGCGGCGATGTTACTATATCGGCTTTGTCGGCGAGATGCGAGTTTTTGCGATGCCCAGCGATAACAATGAGCGGTGTTAAGTGGGATGCGCAATTCAACGGGATAACAAGAAGCGAGATAACGCGCGAGTAATTAATTAAACCATACTGTTAATAGGCGAAGTTCTACTTACTATATTTATACAATGTTACTTGCAATACTTATCTTTATCGTGTTAGTAATATAAATAAGAAAGCTTATAAAAGATGTTTGGTACTCTATGGGGACGTTCAAGTATAAATGCATTTATTCTACGTTAATCAAATATTCTAAACATAAAACAAAAAGAATATATATACCAACTTAACTTAATACTAAATAATTAAGCTCTCTAGTCATTCTAACTTCTCAAAACAAAATCTACAAAATAGCACACAATTCCACTCACCAGCAAATGAGTCGAATAGTAGGAATTCTATCAAGACTTGATTAAGATGTCGAAGCATTTGAATAAGGGGTGACTAGAGATGTGCTACAGTACTACACGCCGGTATGCTAAGTGATTTATGGCGATATGCGGCTACATAACCTAATTATATACAGTTTTCGGTCAGTGTAATGTCAATTACTTTAATAGACATTGTATTAGCGCAGCGCAATCGACGCGACGGCGACATACAAATACTTAATTGCAATGTTGTTTTCTGGTAAAAACTATTCACGATTGCTAATATTACGTATAGATTCGCAGGGTTGTCACTTAATATAATGTTATATCTTTTAGGGCACAGGTTCCCAAAGTGGTCCTTATAGACCCCTTGTATTCTATTCAGAATTTCTTGGTGATACACCAGCGAGGGTTGACGAGTTGAAAATGGGAGGTTAGTAAATACCATTTAAGCAAATCGTGTCGAAAATCTCAACCTTCTCTAAATGGAACGATTAAACATGATAGTGCTCTTGTACTTAAGTACATAATATTTCTTTACAATATACATATAGGTAATACTTCTAAAAGGTAAACGTTTATGGAATTTGATGAAGATATGCAGCTAGATTCAGACAATTTCATAATTACATGCATCCGTCAATCAGGAGAAAATTCCTAATCGATGATGGGATGAACTTATAAAATTACTTTATAGGTATTTTTGTTAAAATTTGATTTCAATGAAAGCATTGAATTATTATGAATCCTATAGTAGAAAATTATTATATATTTAAAAAAATAATTTAAGAAGCTATTCCCTTTGGGGTTGGATTCAAAGCTATTCAAAAGATGGGGGATAAAAATTGGTAAGGGTTCGACGAGACAGAAAGTTTGGGGACCATTGTTTTAAGGTTTTACCACAACTCATCTGATGTTAAATAAGCTGAAGGTGGTATCGAACCAGTCAGAAATAGAAAACTTAGAATCTACATTTATCTTGATGAGAAGCTGCCTATATCCCTAAGGTATTTAAGCGTAGATAACGATATATAAGCTCGTATGCGAACTATAATTGTAGGTCAGACGTGCGGCTACAACATTACATTCGAAGATAATTCTTGAACCCGACAAAAAACAGTGTTGGATAGAAGTGAATAGCTTCATACAAAGTATTCGTATATTAGCCGCGTCGCCCTGATGATGACCAATTAATAACTGGGCCAATTACTTCTAAAATAATTCATATAGCCAGTGGTGTAGTGATAACAATTCTGCTAGACTGATCACCGATTTGATTCTCGTACAAAAAAGGTCTTTGTGCGATGAACATGATCTTTAGTTCCCTGTCAATTTAATATCTATATTATTATTAATTGTACAAAAAATTTTATCAGAGTCGAGGTGTTGTATGCGTAGGGCGCGTGAACACGCCCACAATGAAAATTAATCGCTAAATGTATTGAAAACAAACAAATAAGTTCTAAAAATAGCATGCTTCGAAGCACCTCCGTTGATTTTTAAAACTCTGTCGTTGTTATAAAATTTAATTGCATTCGAGAGATTTTCACCCCCCGGTTTATCAGCTATATTAGCGAGCTACGGTGCCGGCGATGACATCTATACTCTGGCCACCAAACCGAACACAAGGAGCGATAAAACGAAGAAATGTACGAGCGGGCTATAAACACAGACTAGCGTAAGGTTACAGTACTGAATCTCGAGTATTATCATTATCTCTATAATAATGTTTGTCCCGATGTATTTTATTGTTTATGAATACATTCAGTTACATACCTTATATATCTTTACATTTGGGTATGTAGGAAGAATTGACCGTTGAGAAAACCCTATAAATATTATCAACGTATTTTATACCGGCAACCCTATACATGAGGATATCTATTGCCAGTTTTTTTTATTTAAGGGTGCTCACCGATGCAGAGAGGGACGCGACGCGGCGTGCATAACTTCTTACGTACGTTACATCGATATTGCGTAAACGTACGTACATATTTATTGTTTCGTATTTACAAATTGTGTATATATCTCCGGCTGTGTGATATAACCTACTTATTGTACCGTTTTTAACGGTTTACTCAACATATTATATACCAGTGGTTGATAAAACGCGGCTCTTTCACTCCCTCACTATGGCCGTTCCAAGAAATGTTTAGTGTAGACACGGAATACTATTTATTAACTTGTAAGAGGCAAGAAAAGAGGCATATTCTTAGTTAATAATAATAGCATGGTTAGTCGCTTGCAAAAAAGGTATATCTATAGTCTGACCGCAACCGTTGTACCGCGCCTTAGGTAGGCGCGGGGAGGTGGGGAGTGGAAAGGAAAGAGCATGAACTCACATGGTGATCCATAGTGTCAGACAGATCTTACGATATCAAAGCACAATTTTTTGAAGCTGTGGTATATTTACAAATATAATTATAAGTATGTATATCCAAACCCTTGTTTTTATCCAATATGATATTTAGATAAGTACAAATAAAGAACTAATAATATAAATGTAATAAATCTTTAATTCTTGGAAATATTCAAACGCGCTTTTAATACTATCTCGTAAACTTTAGCGAGTGTTGTCAGTTTAAAAAATCGGAGCCGCGTGAATAAGCTACTACTCTATAGAATAAAAATAACCATGATATTGGTAAATCAAAAGAGTACGGGTAACACACAGACACTTTTCGGTTTTTGTATTGAATAAATCGAACACATGTCGAACAGTATGAAGCCTTCAATAACTGCGCCAATTCTCCGGTAAATAATTATCTCCACCTCGAAAAGAAATCTTTATCGCGAATCGATCCAAATGGGAAAACAGTTCCGCAAACTTACTGTGATATTATTGGCGATATTAGTATATTCCTTTTGAAATGTGATGAATTTTTCTTGTTATGGTATTATAAAAGCATTTGCCACTGTCAATTGTTCTGAGTTTCGCCTAATGAGAACAATACAAAAGATCAGAGATAGATTTGGACATATTCAAAAGGCATTTAGGTTGTCCCTGAAGAGAGAGAGAGAGACCTAGAAGATATTAGTTTCTAACACCTATGCAAAACTGCTAACAAAGGAGAATTGCACAATCATATTCAAAATAATCGCAGGCTCCATTTCTTCGCTGCTTGAGTATCTCTTAATCTTTAATTCCGTTCTTACTTAAGGGAAGTTAAATATATATATTATTTATAGCTTATAGATTTTACCGTTCGACTATAATCTCACCCGATGTTAAAAAAAGTTAAATGACAATGTGGTCTAAGATAGTAAACACGCTAACCATTAAGGAGCCTGATTCTCAAGTGCAGCTAGAACACACCAACAGGTGCTTGGTGGCTGATTTTAACTTGAAAATGGTAGCTAGCTAGGCAGACTTAGTAAATACCCTACATCATCATGCTATGGTTTCGTGACGATATTTTCCACCACTGAAAGCTCCAATTCAGTGGTAAGGATTCGAACCTACGTCTATCGACGCCATGTTTGAACACACTATCAATTAATCTTCATTTCTTTAAATCAATCAATACAATTTAATACAATAGGTGAAATATTGTAAACGAAAACCTTTCATTTAAGTTTGTATATGGAATTAAGGACGAAAATGCGTAAGGAAGAATGAATTGGAAGAGAAGAACATATATATAATATTGTTTTTTTTTTAAGTGAAACCTTGAAATTCTTATCCGAAACTTTTTTGTGTGACGAAGAGTGGTAGGAATAAACAATGTGTCGGGTAGAGTGGGAGCAGTGTCTCGCTTGCCTTCGGGTATTGGAGAACAGTGATATATACGATCTTCTCGCTTGTTTTCTTCCTCGTTGTCCGTGGTTGCATATACTATGTTCAGGTGGCGTGGCGATCACTGAACATGATCAATACTATTTAATAATGATTAATAAGTGATTAATGAATAATTAAAATGTTTCCCTGTAATACAAAATTTTGAGTTGTTGGTCAATACCGGCTACGCCCATTAGTCTGCAGCGAGCCATCCGAAACAAGTTTTCTCGGTCAATGTAGGGTGGTTGGTTGAAGTCACTGATGAGAAGAATTTCGCTTGCTTTCGCCAGCCGACCGGCGGTCAGGATGGCCTCGAAATTGTTCATGTGTGCTTCATCCACGATTAATCTTGGACGTTTGTCGAGCTCTCTGAAACCATTTGTCAATATGGAAGCCATGGTGCGCGCCCGCTTTTCGGCTTTTTTGCCGTGCATCTGTAGCAGTTTCTCCTGTAGATCTTTTGCCACCTCGGTTGTAGTAATCGCCACAGCGTCCTTCTCCACATCGAAGTTTCTAACTAACCACGTATTCTTTCCACAGGCAAGGTCCCCGTTCATCGACTTGATGTTGGGTGTCATTTCAGTACTATCCGATGCTGCTGGATTTAGAACTCTCGAGGTAGTTATCACCTTCTCGAGAATCTTTTCTTCCAGCGTGGACGCTTTTCTTCCGTGGACCCTCCGGCGCGGGACATTGTGGATTACAATTTAAAAATGGCAATAAAGAATAAAATTGAAGCCGTCATAGAGGCGAAAATACCTATGGAAAATAGGTAATATACTACAATGTAAAAAAAAACGGAATATAAAGTAGTAAACGTTAAATATGTAATAGTTAAGTAGAAACAAAGGTTACTCACAAACAAAACGATTTTTAACTAGACTAACAAAATTAACAACAGCAAAAAAATGTGCGGAACAAAAGTCAGCAGAAAAAAAATACAAACATTTAACTTCTATCGTGTGTCTTTACGACAAACTGCTTTTATTTTGAAATCACAAATCTGAAAGGATACAACTACGATACTTCAGGTGTAATACCTACCATGGACAGACATAATTCACAGATACATTTGTGAGACTGTATTTATTTTGTATGGAAACTGGTTCGTAAGGATATCGTCTGGTAAGCTTTAATCAT
Organism: Antheraea yamamai; assembly: GCA_036509395.1. Taxonomy (NCBI): domain Eukaryota; kingdom Metazoa; phylum Arthropoda; class Insecta; order Lepidoptera; family Saturniidae; genus Antheraea; species Antheraea yamamai. Next base: position 19,305,426 of record AP028446.1, read on the forward strand.
AATACATAATTCAGATGCCACAAACGCCCACTAACATTTGTTTATTTATTTCCATTAATTCATTTACGTGTCCAATGAAATAACTAAAAATTAAATGAGTACGCGTTAGATTGTAAAGGAAACGATAATTATTCCATGGCTACTCTAATTATATGGGTGGAACAGTATATGAACGATAGTGACGTCTCGAATTGACACCTCTCTCTGTGCATCCACGAAAAACGATTGTAACGTGAATGTATTCGAAATATATACGTGTATATTAGAAAGATGGACCCGATCGAGTTTCTTGCCGGTTCTTCGCGATGACTGGGTTGTTTGTCCGAACCGGTGGTAATTTTGACATTCATAAGCGCCTTTTTAAGACTTAAATTGAATAAAGTATCTATAGATTTTACTTTCATAGGATTTTCTTGGTAAAATGTCAATCAACTACATATATATTTTGTATTTTGATAAAACTTTACAGTAACATAGCCTATATAGCATATAGCCTATATATAACATACAGCCTACTATTGATATAATAATATTGGCCAAAATATACTTAGAAGAATTAAGCAAGTTTAAAAAAAAAGTCGAGGCAGTCATAAGGACTTTCGACAAAACTCAAAACATGAAATAACTGTGTCCGCTCTTGAATTTTTAAATGAGTTTTTCTTTTTTTTATATATCATAGAAGGCAAACGAATAGGCAGGTCACCTGATATTCAGGTATCACCGCCGTCCATAGACACTAGCAACACCAGGGGAGTCGCAAGTGCGTTGCCAACCTGTGTTTGGTGGGAAGGAGTGAAGGGGAAGAGGAGAGGTCTCCTCCGACTGGTCCTCGTGGGGGATGAAGACCACAACCCTCCAACATTCCAAAAGAGAAAAGAAAAATCTTTATTGCAGCACTAAATACCCTTACTTTGAAAAATGAAGAAAATTTAACAGAATTAACCTACGCGCTAGAACATATCAAATGGGACATCGTTGGCCTTAGCGAAGTGAGACGATTGGGAGAAAGAATTATTTCAAATCAGGATTTCTTACTATACCATATAGGCACCACTCCTGGCCACCATGGGGTTGGCTTTATTGTAAAGAAACGCCTGACAGATTGTATAGAAGGATTTATAGGCATTTCGGAACGCACAGCAATGATGAATTTAAAACTACCAGGATACCAAGACTCATGGTCTATTATACAAGTGTACTCGCCTACAGAACAGTCAGATGAAGAAACAATAGATACATTTTATCTTGAATTAAATAAAGCCATCCGAGATCACGCTCATAAAAACTTAATAGTAATGGGAGACTTCAATGGCAAACTTGGTGACAAACGTTCCGGTGAAAACGCACTAGGCCCATTCACATACTGCAACAAAACCAGAAGCAGAAACGGGGAAAAAATTATGAACTTCACACTAGAAAACAACCTTACTATTTTAAATACTATATATAAGAAAAGTAAGAAAAGAATGTGGACTTGGATCTCACCAGACGGGAAAACGAAAAATGAAATTGATTTCTTCATGACGAACAAGAATACCTATTTCAGTAACTTCAAAGTCATTAACCAATTCAACTTCAACACCAATCACAGGTTAATCAGGGCAGAATTAAAAACAACACAACCAAGAAAACCTAGACCAAGAAAAGAACCTGTAGAGGTAAAGCTCGGAAAACATCAAATGGAACAATTAACAGCCAGCCTGAGAGATAAATTCTCAAACTTTAAAGAAAACACAAAGAACCTAAACATACAGGAAAAATACAACTGGATAGAGAATATTATTAAAACTGAAACAAAACTCGCTGCAAATACCAATAGGGAACACAAACAATGGCTTACAACTACCACTATAGAATTGCTAGAACAAAGGGGCCACTTAGTTAACACAAAAGACGCAAAGGATAGAAGAAAACAACTTACAGAAATTAACAAAGAAATAAAGAAAAACATAAGAATAGATAAGAACAGAAATAGAATGGAGACTATTGAAAAACACATAATAAAAACGGGTGGTGTCAAAAAAGCGTACAAGGAACTAACCAAATCTATAGACTGGGTAGTAAAAATGAAAAGCAAGGCAGGAAAATGGAACCACGATAGAAAAGACATATTAGAAATTGCAACATCCTATTACAAAGAACTGTATGATTACAATGACACCTCGCGAGAAGAAATAAATTTGGCAGAGACTTCAGATATCCCCAAAATCCTTCATGTAGAAATAGAGAAAGCAATAGAATTGCGGGGTGGTAGGGTGTCTGAACCCGACTGGATCGCGACCACCGTACACCAGGTGGAACACCCGCCATAGTGGCACGTTTGGGCGTGTCGCGTTCCGGGATCAGCCGGTGTATATCCAGCAACCGGGGTGGGGGGGGGGCTGTCCCTGACTGGGTCGCTTTCAGGCCGGCATGACAGCGGCGACCGGCGAGGGATAGTATGTCTTTCGGTGGTCGCCATTGTTTTTAGATTGTACTGTGCTTACCATCAGGCACAGTACAGTCACTTTGCCGAGCTACAATAAAAAAAAAAAAAAAAAAAAAAAATAGACACACAACGGAGAGACAAAGCACCCGGACCCGATGGTATAAATAACGAGATCTTAATTTTGTATTAAGCAGACTATCACACCGATCCTCACGGAAATTTTTAAAGATATCATAGACACAGAAGTTATTCCCCAGCAATGGACGGAATCAAACATTATCCTTCTATATAAAAAGGGAGACAAACACGACATCGGAAACTACCGTCCAATCAGTCTCATGTCTAACGTATATAAGATATTTGCCAAGATCATTTCAAAACGGATAGAAGGAATACTAGATGAAAATCAACCCATCGAACAGGCAGGTTTTCGGAAAGGCTATTCGGTAATCGATCATATTCATGTTGTCCGCCAGGTCTTAGCGAAGTATAAAGCCTATCAGCGCGAGTACTATATTGCTTTCATCGACTATACCAAAGCGTTCGATTCCTTATACCACGAAAAAATATGGAAGTCCCTAAAGGAACAAGGAATCGAACAAAAATATATCCGCTTAATAAAAAATGTATATAGCCATAGTACTGCGAGAATACAACTAGAAAAGAAAGGTAAAGCATTTAGAGTAGGAAAGGGTGTTAGACAAGGAGATCCCTTATCCCCAAAATTATTCTCAGCGGTTCTCGAATCAATCTTTAGGGAGCTTAACTGGGAAAACCTCGGAATCAATATCGATGGAGCCTCCCTAACACACTTGAGGTTCGCAGACGATATAGTGTTATTTGCTGAATCACCGGAAAACATACAACAAATGATACATGAACTAGCATATGAAAGCGAGAAGATGGGTTTAAAGTTGAACCCAGAGAAAACAAAAGTTATGACAAACGGGAAGAAAACCACCATACATCTAGGAAATAACCAAATCGATTACACGGACGAATACATCTATCTGGGACAGCAAATAACACAAGAGGAACCTATATGCAAAGAAGTTGAGAGAAGAATAACAAATAGCTGGAAGAGATACTGGAGCCTGAGAGAGGCCATGAAAGACAAAAGTCTTCACATCAATGTAAAGAAAAAACTTTTCAACTCCTGCGTACTACCTGTTTTAATGTATAGCAGCCAAACATGGGCTTTAACAAAAAATACGACTAGAAAACTGGAAACCTGTCAACATGCAATGGAAAGAAGTATGCTAAATCCGAAAAGATCGGACCGAATAAAAAACCATGTCATCAGGAAAAAGACGAAGGTCATAGATATAACATCCAAAATTAGAAGACTTAAATGGCAATGGGCGGGGCACTTGATAAGAGGCCAAGAGAAATGGAGTAAAATCGTGATACGATGGTACCCTAGAGAAGGGAAAAGGAAAAGGGGCAGACCACAGAAAAGGTGGGATGATGACATTAGGCAAGTTGCAGGAGTAACGTGGAATAGAGTGGCCAGGCCAGGAATGGAAAAGGTTGGAGGAGGCCTTTGCCGATTGGCAAACAGACCTTCAAAACATTATTAAATACTAGAATAGATTTTTATTATTTAGAATATATTTAACATAATCATAGTTTTTAGTTTCAATACTTTGTAAATAGATAATAGTCTGAATAAAGGGCTTTATTATTATTATTATTATTATTAGTCTGAAGCAAGCCGCGTAAGCGTAATACGCCCGGTCGCGCTTTGCTAACATGTCATCACGCGAAATCATAACTTATCCTTTGCCAAAAAATCACTCAACGCGTCTAAAGAAGTCTTCAACTTCAAAAATCTTACTTGATAGTTATCTCGGCGCTTGTTGCATAAAACACACGAAAGTAATGTATGCTTGTATAAAGATTAAAAGCAGATACAGTCGCGGGTGACAGCTAGTTTTTGTAGTTACTAGCAAGTAGGATTAATCATGTTTTGTATTATATTTGAATACTAGCTGTGTCCGCGACTCGGTTCCCGTGGAATTTAATGCAAAAAACAGTTTTTCATTTACCGTGTCTTAAATATTATTTGTATATTTCCTATATATTTGTATATTATCCTTTTTTGTAAGAGATTGGATTGGACTCACTTACCTACCCTCTTCTCGTATTTAACTCGAGCCGTCATTCAAAACAATAAGTTTTGATAGAGTGGACCGATTTTAATGAAACAAAGACTAAATGTTATGATTTTCTTCGAGGTCTTATCGTGAACGCAGTACTTTAGCAGTGATGCGTGTCCAAACAGACAGACAGGTATGTCTAAAAGTAATTGAAATGTATTTTATTACTTATTCCTAGACACCTGCAACAATTCTTTTCACAAAAATCTTAAAATACAGACACGTTAGTATTACTTTCTTATTATATGTATAGAAGAAGATAATCTCAAGTGATGTCAAATAACAATTCACTCAAAACTAAAAGACGACATAACTCGGTGTAAATGGAAAGAAACTTTAAATTAAGTAGTCCGGTGAAGCTGTTAAGACCTTGCTAGGTCAATAGCGTAGTCAGTTCGAGAAAAAAGGAAACTTTAAATTAATTTAATAATTTTGAATAAAAATATAATTGACAATAACAATGTTAATTACTGAAGTTGACATTTGACTACAAAGTTTTATAAATAATTCACTTGATCCAACTTAGGAATTCAAACTTGAGTAAAACAAATATACTTGACTGGTCTCGCAAAAAGTTAAGGTGACCGTTCTCACCTGGTACCAAAAATGACTTCTTTTAATATATTACGCCAAGTTAGGACATATGTGAATTTCAGTATTAGTCAATGAAAGCTCGTACCGAATTAATATGTCTCCTTCAAAATTCGATAACTTCGATAACGAGAGATGTCAGTCACCTTAAGGCGGAATCTAATTTGAACAACAATTTGTTATGAGTTTTTGGCGGGATCTTGGTCTGTCATGTAGTGGATATTATTTTTTATTCATAATCTTGTGTTACTTGTCTCTATATTGTGTATAATTGGTGGTGTTTTATGTGATATAGTTTGTTTATTGTGCATAAGTGAAGCGAATGGAAAATAATGCCACGGACCATGAATTCTGATATGCCACAAAAATTCCATGGAAGGTTCTAACAAGATGGCCACCATCTTGTTAGTTCATTGAAATTATATCAACAAACTTGTAATATCGATACTCACTTGACAATGGCAGTAATAGTCTACTAGAAGACTGGTTGCCAAAATGGAATAGAAGAAGAAGAACAATTTGTTATACATATAAAATTCGAAGTAGTGTGACGGTTACACCACTCGAATGTTGATCCGAAGTCGCTGTTTCGTGCTCTCCAGTATGTAATTTTTTTTCTACAAATTTCGTACTTATATTCATTTATCATATATATTTATTTTTATTATACATTGATTTTTAACGCTATTGCCGTGGGTGTTTACAGCTTCACCGGACTAAATAGGACCAGCGCTAGAGCAAGCTCAAGGGTGACAAAGTGGGCGTAACGGGCTTGGACTGTTGCCTTAGATGCAACAACGCGAATCTTACCAAAAATTAGTGAGGCACACATGTGTACCAACATGTATTTTGTATGTGTCAACACGGCTAAACTAAACGAACCAAGTTCGAAAACTAAGAGGAAAAATTTAAAACCTTTCCTCCATATATGTACCTATCTGTATGTGTGTACATATGTGAGGGTAATCTATGTTGTGTTGTTCAACTGGTGATTAAAACTTTTCATTGTCACTCGGTCGATCAAACCTAGGCTTGAGCCGCTGTCGAGGGGAGTTGCGACGAGTGTGTAGGAGCGAAATTCACCACCAGACCACCGCGGCGAGCTCTATGGTTACGAGGGCGTCGGCGCGCACACGCTCCGTTTTGAAGAGTTTACTATTGACAGATTTACGTACAGTTGTCATTTTATTTCGTTGCATCGTCGTACAGTACTTACTCGTAACCGTGTTCCCGTGCGTTGGCAAAACGGGCAGCTAGTCAAGTAAAAATTAATAATTACGAATTCACAATGGATACGCTCATAATATTTTGTCTGTCTGTACGTCCGTCGGCATGACTCTTGATGACAAATGATTACATACACAAAGCAACAGTCCGGTGCGAATCTCATATTCGTTTCTTTTAGCTAAAGAAATGCATTGAATCGAGCCGAGTGATTAATGTGAGGTTGGTATAGGGTTGTCCCACTTTATATATTTATAATTGGATGTGTTCTAACAGCTGTACTGGAGATCTATCAGTCCCTTTAGGTTTAATTTGTTTCCAAACTTACACCACATCGTCATTTAACATCAGGTGACATTTTGTTCAAACGATAAGACCTGTAAAAAATGTGTCCTTATAGGTTACATTTCAAAATATGCTAAATCCAATTTTAGCCGTTCCTAATATTTTACGTTATTTTTCAAGATCTTTAACTTTTGTACATGTTAATATGAAAATCATATAGAAAACTAAAAACCTTATGAACAACAAAATTTGAACTTCGTTCTCGGTGTATAAAAACTGGAAATCTTAAAAAAGCTAGACATGTTATATGAACAATTAAAATTATATTTAGCTCTTTTCAAACTAAATAATTAAGCGAGAATAATAAGTTTGAAAAAGATTTTGCTACAACCCTATAGATTGCTCGCCGTCTCGAGGAGTGTTAGTTCGGTGTCAAAAGGAATAATGAAAGAGAATTATTTTATTCTGTTGTAGTGCGAGGTAAAATACCGACAGTGATTCAGACTGTCTTTTATGTGAATATATAATAACCAGCAATCACCCGCCACTTCGGCCACATTAAAATTACGATCTAAACTTGATAACAGGAAAAAATCGTATAGCTAGATATAAGATATATAGAAGAACATATTAGAAGACTAGCGACCCTTCGCGCGGGTGCAATGTACATACTAATATGGGGCAGTGTGGAGTGATTAATAATATTATTTAAGACACATAATTCTGTAGTACATTAATTAGATCTATCTCGTAAGGTTTAGCCAGCGTTTGAGATTTAAGCGCACAAAAATATATTTGTTACGACATAACATTACAAATCTTGGAATTTTTCGGCTTTTACGTACTATAATATGTATGTATTATTATAATATGTACGTATTATACATATAAACCGTCCTTTTGAATAACTCTATCTATTGCCGACTCTATTAAAAGCCGTTGAATAGTTTAAAAGATGTAAGCGAACATACAACGGAAGCGACTTCATTTTATACTATGTAATACTTGTACTATTTACTAATCCTTGAAGAAATCTGTAGCTCTTTCATACACTTATAAAGTAAAACTTTCATGCACATAAAAGTAGAAATAATTTTATTGAAAATATTTTCCACAAATATTTTGTGCAAGTATTTCACTTGCACGTCCGTTCTCCGCGGAAAATTAGACGCTAAATGAAACAAAAAGATGGCGTTGCTCCGAACGCGTCATTCTGCCAGGCTGTGGTGTGACATGTGAGGTGCTTGACCGGAAGTCAATGTTATTTTACTGTCCAATGTGAACACGGAAACGGAAGTGCCACTCTCATAAATGAGCTTCGAATAACATGTTTTAATTATAGAACAGATTTTTATAGAATTCAAAACGTATTTATTTCCTTTTTAAAAACGATAGCGAATACAATAAATAGTTTTCATAAGAACATTTGACAATGAAATACATATTTTTTGTGTGATAATCTAAATAGATCAAATATTTGTTGTATACATTTTAATCTCATAGGTTTTATCTTAATTAATTTACAAGAAACGTATAAAGAGAACATAAAAAAGCGGTAACCTTTTAAATATAATTTACGTAACTAGATACATCGAACAACGATGCACTTATTTACATTCGCGAAGACGATCAATTCGAAATATTTGACGTGGAAAAATATAGTGACACGGCCCACGGCCGGTCGATATCCTGAGATATCATAATTAAGTCGTGTGGCGGCGTGTTCAAATTAAATTATGTCGAAATTAAACGTAACTGTTGCAATAAATCGGCGTGCGATGGTGCGCTCGCGCAGGGCAGAGGCGCCGCCGTTACGCGCATGCGTGATGCATAACCGCTATCGAGTACGCTGTACTGGTTACGCTGTTTTCCGTGGTCCAAGTTATAATATATCTATACCTACATATAAAAATAACGTTAATATAACGTGTGTGTACTTTTTAAATTATTGTAAAAATAAAATTGTTGCAGGTGTGTGAATAATGCATTTCAATGAATTTTGTCTGTCTGTTTGCTTGACCACGCAACACTGCTACGCTTATGATAAAACTTTTTCATTAAAATCGCGTCAGTCTATCAAAATTTATTGCAGTTTTAATGGCGACTCGACTTAAGTACGTACATTCAGAAGAATTTATTAATCACTGTTTTTACATCAGGTTCAACGCGGATGGAGTCGCTGTCACAGCCAGCTATTTAATATAACTTTATTTTTCACTTCGTCTGCGTTTTTCATTATTTTAAAAATATTTTTTATGTATAGTAAACAAAAAATAAATTAAAAAAAAACATACTAACGCTTACAAAATACCTTTGTTCTTCTGAGACATATCAGTCTGTACACAACATACAGTTATAATTGTTTCAGTATTTTTTTTTTCTCTCTTTCTGTTTCAAGTTCCTTGTTTTTGTAATATTATATTATGTATATTAAATTTTTAAATATGTAAAATAGTTTAATATTTATTTATCGTTGGAGCACGCCGTGGTTGTCTCTAAATATGACTACATTTATAATGTATCACAACAGTCCTACTTTTTATATACTTACTAGTGTATTGTCATGTTGACGATCCTAAAATAAATAAAATAAAATAAAAATAAAATGATTATAAATATCGTAGTTTCTTAACAATTATAACAACATATTCAAGAAAGATATCTTGAGTATTTTTTAGATTAGAACCAAATGTCTAAGTAGTATTTAAAACAAAATGGTCGAAATCTATCCACTAAATTTTGCATGATGGGAGGATAACGGCAGACCTCTATGATTCTATACTTCTCTATGATTTTATATTTTTATGCAGACTGCAAAAGACATCGTAACAAACAATAGATTTGCTCCCAAGTACAGAAGACACAGCACCCACTGTAGTGGTGGGCAAGTAGGACATTTATTCGGGGCGCCATAATTTGTGCAGGCTGTATTTTTGGGTTAATTTTTATTGTGATAAAAACTACTTTAGCCCTGTTGTGATTTCAACTCGAGGAAACGGAAGCGAACCTTGAAGTGAAAAGGCTATAATAAAAAGAGGTAAGCATATACATCTATAGGATTTAACGTGCGAGAGAATGAGATAGAATACATTATACAGTGCTTCTTATATTCGCGGTGTTTTCTTTTTAGAACTGACTACGCTATTGATCTATCAAGGCCTTAACAGCTTCACCGGACTACTAAGGCGAGCGCTTAAAGTACTCAGCCGATTTTATTTTGACAACTAGCTCAAGAGTGCACGGCACATCTCGGCTTAGGCTGTTGCCTAGGTTACGCAATGACGTTAATCTGATTGAGCTAACCCTAAGCTAAGCTACATATATATACGTATATAAGTTAGTGCAATATATATGTGTACCAAGCACGTATACTTCATTAACTCATGTATGTATTTTGTATCGGGTAAATTTTCTATTAACTAATTCAGTTCAATAAGGAAAAAAACCCTTCCACTTTCATGTGTAAGCATGTGTGAGTGCACGTGTATGGAGGTGATATGTGTAATCTTGTATTATAACCAGCATGGTATAATGTTCACGTGTATGGTGTATATGAATATTTTATCATTTTTTGAAAGGTTTCACTATTACTGCGTGTGAACTGCACATATGACTCTTTTATTTTTACGTTTTATGTTTGCTTATCATTACATATTATGTTATATGTTTTTATGATCACATTCGTATTGAAAAGAATGCAATATACCCCCAAAATATATATTCATAAGTTTGTAAGTTAAGAAATTTGCCGTACTCGGGGCGAGCATGTAACCACAATCGCGCTTAAGCGACTTCTGGATGAAATTACAATATCGCTAGAATATTGTAAATTGTACCACAAATAAATGAATATATAGCTTAATATGAACACATCTCAGCTTCCATTTAATCGTGGCGTTTGTTTTTATTTCTTTGAATCAATAAAACGAATGTATGTACTTATACAGGCCGATGCGAGAGCGCTGGATGACTATCTCACCTCGGGCAATGAAATTGAGATCTTTGATACTGTTTAAACCGGGATAAAGTAATAAAATAATAAGAAAAACACATGTTTTTTATAATTTAAAAATATCTTTAACGAAATCTCTTAATTATAATGGAATGGGGCTTACAGTAGTGTTGATAATTATTTTAAACGGTTACAATGTAACGTTATTCAGTTAGAGGCGAGTGTAAAAAATGTAAAATTAATGAAAATTATGTATTTGTTGTTCTCTACGATCTACCGTATGGAAACGTGTGTGGTTTTATTATTAGCGGTTTTAATATTTCTAACAAAATAAAAAATACTTTTAATTACTAAGATTTTATTTTAAACAACAATTATATGCTGATTTTTTTAAGTTAATTAACGCAATGAACAAGTTATAATATTTAACTAATGAATAAAATAGTTATTGATAAGAAAAAAAATACTTTAAAATTTTTGATTTTTAATATAACCATACTTCATACTTTTTTTTACTTTATAGATTTTCATCGATTGACCAGAATCTCATCCCATGTTCAATGACGATATGGTCTAAGATCGTAAACACGCTAAACCTAGAAGGGGCTGCCTCTCAAGGTTACTAGCTAGGTGAACTTCGAATAAGCCCTACCACCATGATATGTCGCTCGTAATACTAAGACAAATGTTAAGGCGACTCACATATTAAAATCCATTAGGCCGTTTATTCTACAGAACTTCCTGAAGAAATCTACATACATATCTACGTTCGAAAAAACTATACCTACTTTTTGCATAATCTATTAAAAATGTATTTAAAACCATTTTATAAGACTACTAGCTGACCCGCGCAACTTCGTCTGCGCCAAATCGGTTATTACCGGTTCCAATTTTATTTCCAGACGCGAAAAATCTTTAAAACCTAGAACCCGATTGTAGCAACAACCAACCGGGTCCAATTGTGATTCCAAACTATCCTATATATATTGGCAAGAAATGTTTTCCCGGTATCCCCTGGGTTGCACCTCTGGCCCTCACCTCCGCGCCCCATTTACTACTATCCTGATGAAACCTGTATGTAATAACTTTAGTAATTTGTAATTGTAAAATTTATATCCTTTTACACATAATTTTTTTTTTATATAGGAAATTAAATTTTCAGAAAATTAAAGTTAAGAAAAGAGAAGAAACAAAATATCGTTGTAATAATTAAATAAAAACTAAATAAATGTAGAGTGTTACTGGTTGTGTGTGTAAAAGTGAGTTTAATTAAGTTAGCTTTTTATAAAATATAAGACGATATTCGTAAATTATATTAGACAGATTCCAAATATGCGTTCTCTGTATCTTTAACACGACAAAGTAACTCTCTAGAGACGCAGAAAGTAAATATATTAAGGTTACCAATTGTTTTTTCAGATATTTAATGCGTCGTGTTGTAAAACCGCTGTCTGTGTGGCCCCACACGTTCGCAGAAGCGTATCGGGCGTACCGCGCCGGATCTTTGCGAGTACCATATCGCCGACTGCTTTTTGCTTTCGTGCATTATATGCAAATGGAATGAAAGCAACACCGGGAATCGTGTTGTCTTGCTTTTTACTCTCACCGCGTTCAATTATGTATAACAGCTATTATTTCATAATTATTAGGAAGTTTTATATGAAAAACTGGACAAATTGTTTATTATACTCAAGTTAAGTCAATAAAGTTGTGAATTTGCACTCGAATTGTTCACAACCACCACACATATGGCTAGTACTTCGTCATAGTGCCTCGTTTTTTGTACTTTGCTTATTATAAGACAATGCCGATTTACGATAAAATATCGAAATGAAATAAATTTCAGGTGAGATTATAAAAAATCTGCACTCGAATTTGCCGCGAAAACTACACATAAGGATCAGTCATAGTGTCCAGTTTTTTTTACTTCGCTTATCGTAAGGCAGTGCTGAGTTAGGACAATATATTGATATTAAATAAGATTTATTACCAGATATATAATTTCCTCAATTTACATTATTTCTCCCTTTACCATTTTTAACAAATTTTTACATTTGTTAAAAATCATAAATGTGTTAATACATACATACAAAGGCGCTAAAACATTGTATTTTCTTAAGTGGAGTAGTATTTTATTTCCTAATGACTTGCTGAAAGTTGAAACATGGAATTAAATCATTGAATGTCATTAATAACAGTTAAAATCGACGTGTTCGTATCGCTTGTTTCTTACAATCAATCCAATGCACAGGGACGTAATCAGATGTTTAATGTTTGGAATAAAACGTGGATTAGTTTTAGAAATTCTTACCCACTTATTCTGTTGAAGTCTGACTGCAAACGCTGTACCGCGCCATAGGTATGCGAGCGGCGAGACTGGAGGGGGGGGGGGGGCGAACGAACTGTCTGCGTTAGACGCTAGACGCACATGAGATAATATGTCAAAAGATGGCTCGTGCGCTGTGTTAGGGATATACCAGGTGTTAGGTTAGTCGCTTACAGTATTCTAAGAGATGATAGTTCATGGTCATATTTAACATATAAAATAATAATGTCAAAACAAATACTGTGAAGAAACAAAGAGAACTTAAGTTAAAGTTTGTTCTAAGACTTTTAAAAGTATAAACACAAATGTAATAAGCCTAGATGTTATGACCTGTGCCGAAAGCCGTAAGGGACGACCCGGAGTTAATGACCTTCGATAATAAAACGGACAATAAACCCTTTTGTTTTGTTCATGCCATTCCCACATTCACTTTCAAGTGAAAGTGAAGTCACCCGACGGTCATTGACATAGACGCGTAGAGGATTGCGTATAATATTTGTATTTTTCTAGATTATTAAGTCAAATATTAAGCACCTATTTTTTTATTGATTTAGAAAGAGAATCGAATGCAGAGTATCGTCCTTAAATTTAGCTACTGTCTCAATTTTCAGCCTGTATATTTTCAAGAATTAGAAGTCCATTTCATTTATAATATATTGGTTCTTTATTTGTACTTATCTAGAAATCATATTGGAGAAAAACAGAGATACAGCTTCAAAAAATTGTGCTTTGATATTGTAAGATCTGCCTGAGACTACGAATCTCATGTGAGTTCATGTTCTTTCCTACCCACCTCCCCATCACCCTGCGCATACCTATGGCGTGGTACAGTGGTTGCGGTCAGACTATAATACTGTTAAATAAAGCTATGCGTACAATAAAAACTCCGGAACCTGGTCATATCTAAGCGCCATGTCAAGCGTGTTTTGCTGTCAAAAGGCTATTATTGACTGGATTAATATGTGAACGATGATGATGTCTGGAATTGGCTTCGCTTTGTGCATCGACTGAAAACGATTTTATATCTGATAACGATTGTGTATTATATGTACTGTTATAGATATCTCATACACTGTACCATTTTTTAATTTTTTATCAGTTTTTAATTTAATTTTCTGTTCTTTACCATGACGGTTTTTAGACAGACTCATTACCTCATAACAAATTCGTTATCATAATATTAATCCAACATATTATACCCGAACCAAAGCAACGCGTGGCTAGGTCAGCTAGTTATTCTATCATTTTATTTATGTTTAAAAAAAAATAGTGCGTGGAGTCCCTCCGCGCGGAAGAAGTGTAACTTCGTAATGTGGAAATGCAAATAGGAAGGGGTAGAAATTGATTTTTAGTGAAATCATATTGTTTCTTTAAGACAAACTTTATTAACATTGCATACAATTCACAATTGCTCGCAACTTTTAATTATCATTTTCGAGTGGAGAAATATCCAAATCTATAACATTTACAATGGGATTATGATAACTAAAGTAAGATACGAAATATTTGATTATTTTTCTCGCTCTGTCTCTTTCTATTCCCCCTCCCCGGGAGCGTTGAACGTTTAACGCAATAGTGCTTTCATACCCCCTCCATGGTAGCGTTAAACGTTTAACGCAACTTTGTTGGGAGTCGCATTACAAGTTTCACTTCAAAATCTAAAACTGTATTCAAGCAACAAATATAACATTAATATAATTATTAACGATTCAATATTAAAGTCAGGAGACGAGGTTATTTTCAATTATATAGTAACAGAGGTCGCTGAACATTGATACATTTATTTTCATATGGGGGGTGCTGAGCCCTAAAATGTTTGTTAAGTACATATTGCAGCGGTTACATCGTGGGACGCGGTTCTTACGTAGTGACTAATTGTACTAAGATTATAGCTCTCTTTGCTATCCGCTTCTGTTTTTTACTTGATTCCGTTAACACACCATTGTTTGATCACATTGAATACAGATTTGTTATCTTTTCATTTTACAACATGACTTAATGTGTCTTTTTTTGTAGTGTCTCAGATCACGAGAACACATTTCGGTGATTTGTTGAAAATATTTATATTTAGTTACGACTAGGTGGTGACCGCGGCTGCGTTCATGTCACATTTGATTTGCAGTTAATTACCTGGAATAATGTGTGTGTGCAAAAACTTACATAAGCTGGATTTAGTAAAAGACTGACATCATTAATCACTACTATTAATAAAAACTCCTTATTGCACACACGTTGAAAATATATAAAATTAGCCAACAGTTTATAAAACTGAACACAAGTTAGGCGGCCTTATTGCTTTTTTTTCGAACAAACTACTCTGTTAGCCTGGCAAGACCTTTACAGTTTTACCGAACTACAGGTTTATCGCTTAGATCGATATCTTCCAGGTAAACCTAAGGAGACATTTTTTTTTAACACACACACAGAATTACAAAAACTATAGATAAAAAATAAAGAAATAACGGAATAAAGCAGCTCTACTATGACAGCGAGAACCGACGTAGATATTTTTTAAATAATGTCACGAATCTTGCTTGTCTAATATCACAAGGGAGTGTGTTCCATAGGCTTGGACTGCAAATGATTTGTTATAAAATTTAGTGTGACAGATATCAAATTTGATTAAATGTTAAAGTTAAATAGAACAACAAATTAGTCGTTCCTCGTTTTAGGCTTACTAAGATCAGTAACAGTTTTTTAGGTATTAGTGTTAGGTTATATAACAAGGTCCGAAAGTGTATTACCGATATAATATATATAATGAGTTCAAACATCATATCAAGCGGCGTAAAGGCTATGACAGGGTGTATCAATATGTGAACTATGGTGACATCTGGTAGTGATGCCCCTCTCTGTGCATCCACAAAAAACAAATGTAACTATCTATGTTTGTAAAAATATTTTATGAAAAGATAAACCAGATCGAGTTTCTTGCCGGTTCTTCTCGATGACTGGGTTGTTTTTTTTCGAACTGGTGGTAGCTTCAACGTTCATAAGCGCCTTCTTATGGCCTAAATTGAAGAAAGTATTTTTGATATTGATTTAAATAATTTCTAGCTATATTTTATGTTCCTAATAGTAATTTTGTCCTTATAACTTAATTCCTATAGTCCATTAATCCGGTCTAAGTTACCTCCGTTAAATTTTATCATTATTGCTTAGTTTTTTTTAAAGTGTAATAGCCTAAACACTACCCTGAAAATTCCTGTATCTGCCAGTAATATTCTCATCAAAAGGCAGGAGATAAAGTTATGATTTCGCGTCATGACATGCTAGTAGAGCGTGACCGAGCCTATTGCGCTTGCGCTATTTGCCTCGGACTGGCGACGCGTAGTACAGCGACCTGTGTACGTCTATAATTGATGATTTGTAATGAGATTGTGCAGCACATCATATGTTTCCTTAATCAATAGACTGTATAAACATTTATAATATACATTGTATATAATTATTGTTCGGAGTGCCAATAGATGTGAAAAACAGATTAATGTTTATAATTTCAATGTGTAAATTATGGAATTTAAGTAATTCATACTATAATTCAAAAGAAAACACAGTCATTTCATTGTTTTGAGTTTTCACTTCTGTCAGCAGTCCTTACGACTGCCTTGCCTTATCAAAGATGGTTACACACTACTTCCAAAATTCAGTTGTTATTTGATTATATATTAGTGTAATTACAGTGTCAATAAGATTGATGGAAGATACGAATCCGACCTATAAAACAGCGTGCAAGCGCGATACCAATAAATAATCGGCGCTTCAAAGCGTACAAGATATCCCAAGTTGGTGGACTGGTACACACGCAAGTGTCCTTAAATACGGCCGCTTAATGAAGAGGCACCGCCATATTGGAATTTGGTTTCCATCTATTCTGATATCGGGTCATGCGAATGGTAATTGTTAAAACCCTATGTCCCTGAGATTATAGGCTCTGAAGCGTACAAACGGTCATATCGACTCGCCAGCATGCTGGGGGAAATATAAATATGTATAAATGATTATTTTATTTTATACCTGCGATATTTTGTTGGTAAATTATATATCGTTGTGGTGAGTTTATTATTTCAATAAAAATATTTTTTTAATTTGTAATAATAATGGGTATAGTAATGACTTTTTTTTACTTCAAGTCGGTTTTAAATGACCTCAGTTAAACCTTATTTTCATTACTACGTAGCTTCTCTATAGAATAAACCGTAATAACAGCCTAAATGTTCTGAAATATTCTCTATTTCCCATAACAAATCTCGTCAAAATCGATTTAACCATTTGTAAGGTGAACCCTGACAAACAACAGATATATTTATTTTTATTTTATCATTTATTCGTTTGCAAACTTCATAAGCCTTTCCATCTTGTTATTCCAAACTCTACATATACTTCGTTCTACCTTTATCTTGTTTATATCAATCCGATTGTAATAGAATGAAGTTATATAAGAATTTAACAAATATGTTTGTAGTATTATCCATTTGCTAATTGTTTCTATAGCAGTTTTCTACAAAATATTTTTATAACACAATACTTGTAGGTACTTATTTCTTAAAAGCCTTTAATGCCGTAACATCTGTCCGTATTTTCCACAAAATACTAGTCTTGATTAAGCAAAAATATGACAAGCTGAGATTGTCAGAAGTATAATTGTTCACAAGCTTACACATCCTTGTTTTATAAGTAAATAAAGGTAATCTGTGTTGAGAGACTTAGAATCAATGCACTAAAGCACAATGAATCGTTTAAAACTTTGTACAAAAAAAAACACACACTTTTAAAAGATTGTACAAACTAAAACGCTGTTTGTATCGAATATAAATAAGTTTGTAAGCCGTGATCTTTACATGGAACGTTGTCGTATCTGATGTTTTACCTTTGTTAGGAGCGCTCGCCTAAATCTCAAAGAGTTGTGTGATTCTACACATAGATAAATCAGTGTTGGTTAAACTTGTATTGGAATTCTGTTTTCGTATTACGTTAGAATATTTTATTCGTTGTTGATATTAGATTAGATGTAAATAAGGAGAGAGGTTTACAAATTTTTATAAAATTGGCAAACAAGTGTTAACCTGTCGTTTTTGTAAGTTACCTAAAGTCGAATCACAAAGGAATGTGGTATAAAACATCGCAAAGAGAGTCTCTTGATAAAGTGCTTTCCTGATACTGAAATGGTTAGAAACCAAATCGTTATCATTCATAGATTGCGTTCCAGAAATATAGCTCTTAATAAGTTATGCTATTTTATGAAAACTCCATTGTCAATTAGAAAATATGCAACAAACGTATAGATTATGTAGCACTTGGTGGTGGAATGTATAAGGAATAATCAGAGAGGGCTCTCCCTTCAGCTTCAGCTCGTATACATAAAATCAAAGTTGCAGTGAGACCTGATAGCGGCCAATCAATTCCAGACGGAAGTGCAAAGTAACGTCCCCTATTTACCTCAAAACGACATTTCATTACTCGCAAGTGTAATGATACATTATACTCAGTTTACAATTTATTATTGTAATATTTTTGTGGTTTAAATTACCCTTACTATAAAAACCGATGACAGAATGCCTCGTGCAAATTGATTTGTATTCCGCGTTGCATACGAATGCAATTATTTATTTTTGTACCATTTCATCTCGAATGAATAGTCAGATATTCGTCTGCCTTTATTCGGACGCTTTGTGTTTTTGCCCCTTAATTGCATTTGTGTGTCGATCTTGTTGTTGAGATCGATATTGTAATGAAAAGAGGTGCGTATCTCACGTCCTTTAATCTGATTAGGGTCGGCAGGGATGTTCAATTTTTAGATAGAAATATTAAAAGTTCAACCGATTCCGAATGTACTTAACCAGTGAATCGCGATATGTGGTGATTGCAAAAAATTTAAGATTAAAAAAACATGCCAAAACCGGTTATAGTGTTATCTACCTACCTACTGGTTTGACCGATGGAATATCAATAGCGATGTCTACATGTCTACATGGCATGTACCAACGAATTTTTCAAATTCGCATACATTTATTTATTTCAATTGGCAACACTATCGGCTGACGGTGAAGGAAAATCGTGACGAAACCTGAACCTGACGAATGTTCTTGTAGCATCTATGTAGGGAAACATAGAAATGTGGATTTCTCAGAGTTTGAAATCGCCAATATGTTGTGGGCTAGATAGATGATTATGGCCATACCTTTCCTCGAGAAGAGACCTATGTCCCAGCAGTGAGTCTCGTACAGGCTGATGATGATGATGATAAAATCTAGAACAAACTGAAATACTAACACCGCTTTATATAACATGCCAGTTATCGAGATGATCCGATAAGAAGATTGATTAATCCGTTAATAATGTATTTTGTAAAAGCAAAGCGATACCAATTATAACAAAGACTTAAATATGCAAAGTTAGTGCAATCTCTGTACATGTGATACGAAAATCAACACATGCTTAATGCCTTTAGATATCGACCCTTGTCCACCCTCTCAACCTGGAAATTACATCGAGCATGACAACTAGTTTCCAATAAATTTATTTAAAAATTCGAGATGAAAATAACTTGTTCGGACATTGAGGGGTCTACAACGAAGGGGAGTAGTGATTTTATGGCATTTTCGGGGTGCTGTAGCGGAGTCTTCTGTCAGGTTCTTTTGAGTTGAGTGACTTATGAATCGGATATAGTTAAGTCATGATCAGTTCTTGCTGAGCTTGAGCTAACTCTTTGATGTCTTAAGTTTCAGTGAAAGTCTAGTTTTGTATAGATATCATTTGAACAAAAATATCACCCACTGATACAGTTATGTTTGTTCAAATCGTCAGTGCTCGAACTTTTGTGTTCTGAGTCGAGTAATGAGGTTGACAATACGAACCAAGTCTCTCCAAATCTTCAAATCTGCCCTCAGGAGAAGAAACCTCTAATAAGTTGACTGCGGTTCTGTTAAAAGCCAAAGATACATTCAGGCTTTGAAACGGCGCTTATGAATGTCAAAATTACCACCGGTTCGGAAAACAACCCGGTTGTCGACAAGAATCTGGAAGGATCTCGATCTGGTTTATCTTTACATCGTACACATTTCCATAAAAGTATATTATACTTAAATACCGTAGATAGATTTGGTTTTGTCGTATGTACAGAGAGAACTGTTATTTCCAAACATCACCATCGTTCACATATTGATCCACCCTATAATAACCTTTGGATATCAAAACCCGCTAGATACGGTGCTCGAACTATTCGGGAAATTAGTAAAGCGCTTTGGGACCTTGTTGTAAAACCTAACACTACCACCTAAAAAACTGTTACCGGTCTAACTAAAACATAAAAATGGGATGACAAATATGCCACTGTTATTTTACTAAATCCAGCTTTCAAAAGTTTTTGTGAGTATAGTCATATTTTTGTACATAGCTTTAGTTCGCTTAAGATCGCGTGAACTGCATTACTTTTTATTAATAAATTATAATGCGATTTGTTGCCGCGAAAGGTAGTGACTCGTACCAAATCGCGATCACTTTTTCACTGTCTATCTTCTACGAGTACGTCTAAATGTATGCATATAATAGGTATTTACCTATGAAATTGCTGTTCTGCAGTACTGGCCATTTCAAATCAAAATAATTTTTATTTGGCTAAGAATTCTAATTTCAAATTAATTTTATTTTAAAAACATGGAATTCTTTTTCCAAAAGTAGTCATTTGTTTATTGATTAGTGTTACATTTTCATCGCATTTCAATCTTTTTTGTCATCATTAATAATTCGAGTAATTATGGAATATGAGTACCGTCGTGGCAGCAACGCGGCACAAGCGGCACGCAACATCAACAACGTTTACGGAGCTAACACTACAAACCAACGCACCACCTGTTATTGGTTTGCTCGCTTCCATTCTGGGAATTTCGACCTGAAAAATGAACCTCGCGGTCGTCCGAAGACTTTGGTCGACAATGACGAATTAAAGGCGATTGTGGAAGCTGATGATACACAATCTACGGCTGAATTAGCAGCAGCTTTCGACGTTAGCGTCAAAACAATATTGGTCCATTTGCGTCAAATTGGCAAGGTAAAAAAGCTTGACAAATAGGTGCCCTACGAACTCAATGATCGCCAGCGCGAAGTACGCGTCGAGATGTGCCATGCACTGTTCAACAGACACACAAATGAAGGAATTTTGAACCGCATTGTTACCTGCGATAAAAAATAGATTCTGTTTGACAATCGCAAGCGCTCAGCAAGTTGGTTGGATCCTGGTTCAATACCTAAACAATGCCCTAAACGAAAACTTACCCCTAGAAAAGTGATGGTCACTGTTTGGTGGTCTAGCGCCGGTGTGATTTATCACGGCTTCTTACCAAACGGGGTGAGCATTACTGCAGATGTGTACTGTGAAGAACTGAACACAATGATGGAGAAGCTGGCACATCTCCAACCAGCATTGGTCAATCGCTCGTCTCCGCTGCTCCTGCACGACAACGCGCGACCTCATACTGCACAAGAGACGGTCTTCAAGTTACAAGAACTGGGGTTGGAAGTTCTCCGTCATCCGCCCTACTCACCAGACCTTGCGCCTACAGACTACTACTTTTTCCAGAATTTGGATAACTACTTGACGGGAAAAAAATTGAATACTCGACAGGCAGTACAAAATGCCTTTGAAGAATTTGTTGCCTCCCGTCGAGATGATTTCTTTAAGAAGGGCATCAATAAACTGCCACTGCGTTGGCAAAGATGCATTGATTGCATGGGTGATTTTGAATGAAAAATTTAAACGAATGTTTTTCATGTATTTTTTATTTGTATTATTCGAAGTAATCACCCATGCAATCAATGGATCTTTACCAACGCAGTGGCAGTTTATCGATGCCCTTCTTAAAATATATATATATATATATATATTTATATTTATAAATAACATAAATACATTAGAAACAAAACAGCAAAACATCAGGTGCTTGCTGCGTTATAATCAGAAGAGCCTTTAAGACACTAAGCATTTTATATCTCTCCTAGCTTGTGAAGCAGTCCACATATTATTATTGAATTAGTAATAAACATTTTGCACTTTTTCAGAAAGATAAATCTAACCCGAAATATTACAGTAAATTCGTAGAGTAGGATTCTCATCCTTAATCTTATGAAGGGCGAACTCAAAAATGATTGCATGTCACACCCAAGGTACGAGCTGAAATTTAATTTACTACAACTGACAAGAGGGTTTTGTAGGGCTTAAGTCCGGCGATGTCTTCTATTACGTGTGAAGTTGCCATGCGATGTAAACATAGTAGTAAACATATTATTAAATCATATATAAATTATGGAAAAGCCTTTTAAACTCCAATTATTGTTTGCATTTCAGATACTTTGCTGATTTAATTCAGAACCGAGGCAATTATGAAATAAACATTAATAGTCAAATCTAGAAACGAAAATAGTCTTCTTTTATACTTTACTAGCTGACCCGCGCAACTTCGTCTGCGCCAAATCGGTTATTACCGGTTCCAATTTTATTTCCAAACGCGAAAAATCTTAAAAAACCTAGAACAAGAATGTAGCGACACCTACCGGGTCTAATTGTGATTCCAAACTATCCTATATATATTGGCAAGAAATGTCTCCCCGGTATCCCTTGGGTTGCTCCTCTAACCCTCACCTCCGCTTCCCGTTTACTATCCTCGCAACAACGCAATAATTTTACCGGCTTATAGTTTTTATTTCTCATTATGTTCTAACCAACTCCATCAATTAACATCCTGTACAAAGTAAACTTTATCTCCATGAAATTTTTATTTTGAATTGGATATTTGTTCTAATAAGAATTTGTAAAGTATACATGAAACCTGTATCTAATAACTTTAGTAATTAGGAATTGTAACATTTATTTGATTTACACATAAAAACATTTTTTTTTGACTGAGATATTAAACTCAGATATATGGTATCTCGTGTTTTTTTGAAAAGGTGACAGTCATTAATTTTGCTATGGATTTTATTCCATTATTTAAAATTATTCCAGTAACGCACGCCATATTATAGAATTTTGATCATTTTAATTACATTTATTATTATCAATTGTTGAAACAATATATTTACCAAAATAAAATATAATCTAATATACCTTCTTAATAGTGGAAGAATTTTCAAAATCGGATCAGTAGGTAGTACCAGAGATTACTCCGAACACCCAAAATCACAAACATCAACTTCAAATTTTTAATATTGGAATTTCATAGATATGAATTCTACCAGTGTTAAGTTAGTCATAGGAGAGTCACTTTATAGGTAGTATTACATTTTTATTTTTAGTTCTTCCAGATTAGGCCACTGAAATACACAAAGACAAACAACACTTACAGGCATCATGCCTAAAATAAATATATATTTACATATTAATTACTGTTAGTTATTGTGTTATGTTAAAGTTAAATTTTGTTAAAACTTGTAAAATTAGCCAGAGTATTGACAAAAGGAGAAAATACACACCTTTGTGCGTTTGTTGAAATCAAACGGACGTAGTATATTGTTAAGTAAAATAGCATAAAATGCAAAAAAATTAGTACTACAGTGCCTTCATCCAACCACATCCACATATTGAGTTGTCCCTGATTCTGATCTCTTCGAGATGTCTAGAGAGCATACCTTTCCAGATAGATCCTCAGTCTACAGATAGTAAACGCAGCAAGTTTGTAACAATTACGAAACTTATAAAGCCTTGGCTTACCCGGAATGTTATCCTGAATATATCCGGAAACATGATTTGCTTTTAATTTGGTTGGATATATTCCAGTTTGAGATCCATGATGCAAACAGATCAGTCTTGTTTGGAGAACTACAAAATTCCTAAACAATGACATTGGTAAAATCGAATTGAAAGATCTGACTTTAATACTTCGCCCGTGATGGGAATCTTAGTACGTATAAAATATTGACGAACGAAATCTGCACTTTTACATTATTCTATAACGTAAAATTCACAAAAAAATATAGCTCTTTTTACTGGTTCGCTCTTGAAATCGTCAGGTCTTTAACATTTGTAGGATATAAAACAATAGTAATATTATCGATTTACGATAATTTTATTTTTTATTTTATTTATTTTAGGATCGTCAACATGACAATACACTAGTAAGTATATAAAAAGTAGGACTATTGTGATACATTGTAAATGTAGTCATATTTAGAGACAACCACGGCATGCTCCAACGATAAATTAAATATTAAACTATTTTACATATTTAAAAATTTAACATACATAATATAATAATTCAAAAACAAGGAAATTGAAACAGGAAGAGAGAGAAAAAAAAATAGGAATACTGAAACAATTATAACTGTATTTTGTGAACAAACTGATATGTCTCTATCGCTGTTTTGAAATGATTTCGTTTAGTTGAGAAAATGTCGCATGTTTTATGGTATGAGTTATATGTCCTAGATATTCTGTTGACCGGAGAGTAAAAGCCTAAATTAGTACATGAATGAGAAATATAAAAAGGGACGTATTTATTCGATCTCGGAAGCTTAACAGGAATATTCAATTTGAAGTGATTAGTAATTTGTGGACAGTCAATTTTGTCATGAAATATATTAAATAAAAACATAAGTTCTAATATGATTCTTCGATTATTTAAGGAGGATAATTTGAAGTGGTTAAGACGGTCATTATATTTTGTAATTTTATTGACTACATTGCAATTATAACAAAGATGCCATAAAAATCTTTTCTGTACTCGTTCTATGTTTTTTATATAAATAAAATTAATTTAATTTAGCGCGAGCTCTAAGATATCCCCAATTGCCTTGTAAAGGCTATTTATAAAATAACTTTTACAAAATTGTGAAACAAAAAAAAACAATGTCGTTCAATACAAATTCTATAGTGTCTATAAAAATAATACGACACGTAATACCGCCCCCAGTGGATACTCTAAGTCCATCAGTAGGGAGTTGCTTTAACCGTGATTTTCACAACAGCCCACTGAATATTCAATTTTATTCACAAACTCTCTACACCCTTGTAAGTAAATACAATTTTCATCGCACAAAATCACCTGAAATATACTCCTATCCGGTCCCTCCAATGGCTATGTACATTACTGTGAGCGAGATGCAAAAGAAATGATACCTCAAAGAAAGCCTCTTCATCTCTAGCTGGGTATGAAACTGGACAACACTCATGCAATTTTGATTTCTTACCTTGATATTTCGAGATTTAAGTTTCTTTGATATTCTAGTTGCAGTTAGGAATATAATTACTACATTAAAATGTCATTAATATTTTATTTTTTGCAATGAAAACTTATTTACCCGCGTTGAGCTACGTATAAAAAAATATTTGATAGAGGAAAAGCTTATGGGTTCACGTCATCGATGACCTTGACATGCTCGTGACGTACTGCGCTTGCGTATGTCTACCGTATAGTATGCGTAGTATACCGGTCTGTGTACATGTCACTTTGTACATGCTTGTGCAGTCCCTCATATGTTTTAATTAATAAACTGTTGTGTAAAGGATATAAGAGCAATAATTATATACATTTTTATGAGGTTGTGCTACACAAAATATCAATATTAGGTGTACACACCGTAGGTGTACACAAATTAGGTGACGCAAGCGCAATACTAGCATGTCGCTATGCGAAACCATAAGTATACGGCCTGAGTGCATCTGCGTTCGGCGGTGCCTCCTTCGTCCAAGAGCGACGCTCGCGCGTCACTCAGGACACTCACGTATTAATGCATATGTTTGAAACGAACGTCGGACGCGACGCTACGCTCGACGCTCGACTGTAGCATCCACTCTGGTTGTACAGTAAGTTTTGCTCTTGCCAAAAATACTGCACAAGGCGCCTAAAGAAGTTTCTCTTTAAAAAATCCACTGTTATTGTCTTCAAAATTGGACCATTTGTTAAAAGTTTTCATGTGTCATTACGTTTCAAAATGAGCTAAATTGAATTTTAATAGTTTATATGACATGTTTATTTATTTCTTGATTTCCAGTTTTTATACGTAAAATATTAGGAAATTGGATTTAACTTAAATAGTGGAACGTGGAATAAAAAATGGATTGTATAGGAAGACAAAAATATTAGTAAATTAGTGACGCATTCGTCGAAACATGTAGAAGTAATATTAAAGCAAACACTCAGCGGGCTGACATAACGTAAACAATGCGAAACGTAGGGCGTTTAGAACCGCAAACAGAGCCGCGACGACACTTCATGCCTTTTGTCTTTACTTATGACCCTCGTGTGTAATATGAAATGTGGCTTTGCTTTATAACTGCGCACTTTACCTTACCCACTAAACGATGGGGTTCCGATAATACCAGGGTATTCAGCAAAATTGAATTCTCTCATTCGATTTACATTTTTGTTCTGGACTTTTCATCTTAAATAGGCTTTGTTGATTATGATGACTAGATAGTCATTGTGAGATTTATATCTCAATGATTATCAAGTGATAATTCTGCGGTTGACAATTAAATTTAATCAATTTATGCAATAAAATCGTTCGATAATTTTGTTAAGCATGTGATTGCTAATTTTAAGATATTTAACGGACTTTGAAATTACCACGACGCTTACCTGCATCTAAACCATTTTGAAATAACCACGACTCTCTGATTGTACTATGAATAAAATATAAAAGCCACTACATGAAAGACTATGACTCCCCAAAATCTCTAATATATTTTACTTACGTTTTAAGAATCTATACTAATATATAAAGCTGAAGAGTTTGTTTATTTGTTTGTTTGTATGGTTGAACACGCTAATCTCTGGAACTACCGGTCCGATTTGTGAAGATCTTTCGGTTTTAGATAGCTCATTTATCGAGGAAGGATCGAGGAATGGCAGACCTCATAAAAAGTAATTCAGACTTTTTATTCGCCTTCAGCAGCAGTGGAATATCCGAAATACTTGAACAGATTTTCACGGGACTTTCACTGGCAGGTAACTCACAATATAAGATGTCACTTAGACTATTTTATTTTGTTAGCCAAGACTTCATCGATGATAAATCCCATCGCATTCGATATACTATTATTATTCATATATCTAATGTACACGTTACATGTTTACAGTACATGGTGTACGTAACGTAGTTACAAATGTTTTTGAAAAAGCATTTCTATAGTGTACATAATTACTCACAATTTTACATTTATTTAATACATTTTAAAAAAACGCGTGCGAAGCCGCGGGTACCAGCTAGTATTTACATAGGTTGAATTAACATTTGTTACTATTTCACACAAAAACTACTCAACGAAGCTTGCAGCAACATAGCTACAAGCTACGTCAGAGTAACATATAGATTATCATTACATAGTATAAAACAAAGTCCCCTACCACGTCTGTCTGTCTGTCTGTTCGCGATAAACTCAAAAACTACTGAACGGATCTTTATGCAGTTTTCACCAGTGGATAAAGTGATTCACAAGGAACGTTTTGGTATATAATTTGTCCAGGATTTTTTTTATAATCAGGGCGGGATAACGTCTGCCGGGCCCGCTAGTAATTTATAAAGATATTGTTTTAATTGGCAAAAACACTGTAAATACGTTGAAAATGTTTATCCAACTGAGAGTTATTTCGAAGTGCGCTTCATAAAACCGTTACTCAGACAAAGAAAATAAAATGGTATGTCATCATCATTACATATTATGAAACAAAGTCTTCCACCGCGTCTGTCTGACCGTATGCCTTCGTTCGCGATAAACTCAAAAACTACTGAGTGGATTTTCATGCGGTGTTCATTAGTAGATAGAGTGATTCACGAGGAAGGTTTAGGTATGTAATTTGTCAAGATTTTTTAATTACTTGAAATATAACGATGATTGTTGGAAGTGTCGAAAAGTCAAGGCGGCTGGGAGATTTCGTCGAAAATGCTAAACACCCCCAGAAATATAACACAAGTGGAAAAATCAGAACTATAGACTTCGTCGTAGACTAAGTAGTGGTGGTCTAGTGGTTTGACCGGTGGAATATGAACTAATTTTTCGGAATTCGCGTACATTTACTAATTTCAATGAAGGAAAACATCGTGAAGAAACATCGACCCGAGAAATCTTCTTGTAGTACTACTACTGTACGTGGGAAAATATAGAACTGTGAATTTCTCAGAGCTTGAAATCACTGTCACAAGCTGGCGTGGTCATTATGCCCATAACTTCCTTCAGGAAGTGATCTATGACCCTGCAATGGATCTCTTACCGGCTGATGATGATGATAAACTTCTCTTCATATAAAATTGTCAATATTTCGTGGGTTTTAAAATTCAAAATCCAGCATATTTGTATAACATACAAATAGTCCCTGTGATAAATGAGGAATACAGGTCAATAATAGGTCGGTAGTTGGTCAACATTCATCCGCACTAATCCATAATCCTTGACAAAGTGACGACAGATTTACTTCCTGCTCGACAAACAGAAGGGGCGCCAAATAACCCCGTACCACGAGACCTCGTTCGACACTTTAAAACAAGGTTAACGTTTTGATTTACCAATTAAAAAAACAAAATTGTTATAGAATATTTAATTACTTGCTCTTTTTTCAAATTAATAGAAGCTTATATATTTATACTTTAGTTCACCTATGAGGAAATGATTAAATAACAAAAGATATTTTATGAATTAATTATGTTACTATAATGCCGACTTTGTTGTTAGTTTCGGATGACATTTGTATGTTATGGACGAAGTGATTAGTTAAGGCAACATTAAAACTGCCCGGGTTACAAGTCAACTTACTTAAATTTAATTATTCACACCTTGTTAGTTTGTGATCTTGATTGTGCACCGGCTTAGTAAGGTTATATTTGTTAGGTGGTTTAAAATAAAGTCCTCTCTCATGTCTGTCTGTATTTTCGCGATAAAGTCAAAAACTACTGAATGGATTTTTATGCGGTTTTCACCAGTAGATAAAGTGATTTATGAGGATGGTTTGGATATATAATTTGGCAGGGTTTTTTGTTATTAACAGGGCGGGACAACGTCCGCCAGTCCCGCTAGATAACTATATACAATCACATTTTGTAGTTTTTGGTTTCAATAGATTTAATTTGAAAATAACAAACATCTCAAAAACGATAACAAATAAAAATCAACTACATTGTCTAATTTGACACTACCCGAGTAGTATAGTCTCCTGATTCACACTTTGCTTCATAAGATCAATCATCATGTACCTACCTACCTACCATCAAATGAAGTATGAGAGAAGATTACAGGCAGAGATGCGAATATTAAGATATATCTGTGGTGTAAATATAATGAATAAAATTAGGAATAATAAATATATAATACTGTAAAAATAACAGTTTTGAAAAATTATTGGAGTTTTTTTTTACTTTATTTTTGGCAACCAATCTTTTAGATTATTACTGCCATTGTCGAGTAATTAATAGTATTACAAGTTAGTGTCGTGCGATCATTTCAATGTCAATGTTAATGTTCCAACAAGATGGTGGCTCCCTTGTTACAACTTTCCAGGGAATTTTTGTGGCATCTCAGAATTAATGGTCCGTGGTATTATTTTCCATTCACTTCACTTATGCACAATAAACAAACTATATTACATAAAACACCACCAATTTTACACAATATAGAGTCAAGTGACACAAGATTATGAATAAAATATAAAATCCACTACATGACAGACTAAAATCCCGCCAAAAACACTATTGGAGCTTTGTCACGGAGTTATCGTGGTAAGGGTTGGAGTGTGAGTCGGTGGGATTACACGGAACACATCCGATTAATCGATTTCTGTACGCTCTCTCGATTCTACTGAATGTCGGTTTTGCGTTGATTCAAGTTGTGTTTTGTTTTGATTCCTTTGGCTTTCCGAGTTGTTTATTTCTGTTTCACCTATCGCTCGGTTTAAAATCATTTAGGCAATTCGCATACTTGCCTTCATAACATGATCACCTTTTGTGTATGTATCATATATAGGACTCAAATAGAATTACTAACTGGACCAAATTAATTGTAACTCAATAAATATGATAAAAAAACAGGGTGGTGGTACTATTCAGAGAGATATCCCAACAAAAAGTATTGGCGATCTCGGGATATAGGGGAAAAGGGGCATAACGGGGACGTTTTTTTTTTATGATATAGAAGGCAAGCGAACAGGCGGTTCACCT
This sequence comes from Antheraea yamamai, assembly GCA_036509395.1. Taxonomy (NCBI): domain Eukaryota; kingdom Metazoa; phylum Arthropoda; class Insecta; order Lepidoptera; family Saturniidae; genus Antheraea; species Antheraea yamamai. The sequence goes on from AP028446.1 coordinate 19,335,530, forward strand.
GATGTTGAGTGATCACCGCCGTCCATAGACACTAGCAACACCAGGGGAGTCGCAAGTGCGTTGCCAGCCTATGTTTTGGGGTAATGGGGGATGGGACGAGGGAGGGCAGAGGGAGTGGAGAGGGATGGGGAGGGGAGGTGGGCCTCCGGCGCTCTCACTGATCGAACGAAACGCAACAATGCAAGCACTGGTACTTCACGTCGTTTTGCTTTGAGAGGTTGGTACTACCCCGGGCGAGCCGACGCATTCATACTGAAACCAGTAATAGCTTCAACGTGACTCTACCACCTACAAGAACTTTAAGGGAAATGAACGCTAAAAATATAATCGAGATATTTTTATTCATGAAAAGTAACTAGACCACTTAAGTTACTTATTAAACTACCATTTGGCATATAATTTGGTGAGATAAAAAATTAAATAAAAAAAAATATATATGAAACCCTTAACAAAACTCCATCGTGACTCAGGTTAGGGGCAGTACGGGGTACCTAATTCGAGGTACAATGGGGTACTTGGCTTCTTTGCCTCATAGTATAAGAAGATTTGGTATTATTTCGTATCTTCGTCGTCAACACCTGCAAAAGCTGTATTTAGACCAAGATTCACATATCAGGCGATATGTAGCTTCGTTTGCCTCCAATCGCATAAAAAAATAGTGTGGTTTTATAAAAACACGGTGCAAGTGAAACTTTTGTCGGATCGTAAGCATTTAACTGAAAATTTAAATTGTAATAATTGAAATTATTTGCTTTAGGGTATTAAAATCGCGTTTTTAATTTTAACTTAATAATTATAAAATGGGAATGGTAATGGAAAATCAATAGTAGACAACATATCCAACTATACATTTTAATCACAATCTGCGTATTAGAGAACGGAATATATAATGAATACAATCAATCAGATGATAGACGCATGTTAAAATCTGAACGCAATATTTATTTAAATCCTTGAATCGTTTTGAATTGAGTGCCGCCGTATTAGCGTTGGTTGCTCTGCTAAGCACCTTTCACTTTACCCCTACTCCGCAGTCGCGCGCCGGCTGTAATGCAACACGCGACAGATGGACGAAAATATATGAGGCAGTGTAAAAACAGTCTCAGTTAAAAAAAACGATTACTTCTGTTTTATCATAAAATATGAATTTAGTTATAAATGCTTATGACTTTAATTTTAGTCTATAAAAGTATGGATTTGTATTCAGTGTCAATAAATTTTAATATCAAACAGTGTTGGTGTCTCAAGTGTTGATTATGTGCGCATAAATGTGAACGTGATTGAATCTAAGCCGCAAGCGACAGCGATTGATGACTTAGATATATTCAGAAATCAAAATCAAAAATACTCTCTTCAGTTTGGACCCTGAGAAGACGCTTACGAATGTGAAAGCTACCACTGGTTCGGAATAACAACGCAGTCATCGAGAAGAATGCATTAATCTCTGGAACTACTGGACAGATTTCAAAAGTTATTTGTGCATTATTCAGTGAATATATTATAGTAGGTTATAGCACTTCTTAACATCATGCTATGAGCATGAATATTGAAGCATTTATCATGTAACGTGTACATCAGAAAAATCACTAAGCGGAAACGAAGTATAATACCCGCCATTTGATTTGGCACGTCGAGCAGAAGTGTGAGATGACAAATTCGGTTTTAAGAAAATTACTCAAAAGAACATAATTCACTTAATGAAAATTATATCTAAACATTAATTGTACTTAATAGTTTTTAGCATCATGCAGCGACACAAACGAATAAAAACCATTTACAATATTTCTATTGATAGAATATTGATGAAATACAACACAAGAAATATCAACAAAGCGAACTCTAGGAAAAAAAACATAAAATTGTAAATGAAAATATATATATTTTAAATATATCACTACTTTTGTTTTAAATAAACTATTTATAATTAAAATTTTACACTAAGATGATCTTGCTTTGGTTTTGTAAAGCGGTTTTTCTATCGCACAGCGTAATGACTGCGATAGACAAAGACAGCGCTATACGAGATTGAATTTAGCCGACTATCTCGGTCTTCTTACCCAGCATGTAAAATAAAAATCCAGATATTTAAATAGCATAGTAATCGGGGATGTGAAGACTATAAGACCAGTCATGTTGTACGCATCTGAGTGCTGGGTGACGAAAGAGACGGATGAGAGAAAACTACATGTGGCAGAGATGCGAATTTTAAGGTGGATTTGTGGTGTGACTAGAATGGATAAGATTAGAAATTAATATATCAGAGGAAGTTTGAAAATAGCAGCAGTGACGGAGAAGTTGAGGAGTAATAGGTTGGCATGGTATGGACATGTTATGAGGAGAGATGAAGACCATGTAACTAGAAAAGGTTTGAGTATGATGGTCGATGGATATAAGAGTAGAGGAAGACCAAAAAGGTATGGATGGATTGTGTAAAAAATAATATGTGTGTAGAAGGTGTGAATACTGAGATAACATCTGATAGAGTGGAAAAGGAAAACATATTGTGCCGACCCTACTTATTTGGAATAAGGGTAAGAAGATGATAATGAGTAATCGAGGATGTGCTGTCTAATGTTATGTGGGACAACCCACGCGCCGAGAGTGGAAAAATCTAGTGAAATGGCGTGGCAGATCTAGTATTCAAACGTGGCCTCATACAAGTAAATATTTTCTCTCGATTTCATTGATAAATTAATTGTCCAAAACAAAAGACAGTTTCATTTATAGAGCTCAGTGATGTTTTACATCGTCAGTATGCTTTTAGTTTTTCACTTAGACCACAAACAAACTCAGCGATATTAACTGTCATTGGCAAGAATCAGAAGCGTGATTAATCGAAGCGCTGACGACAGACAGGCGCAGGTGTGATACCTGCAGCTCATTTGCACAGAAAAGTAATAAAACAGATTGAAAAATCCCCTAAAAGAATTCAAATTTATAAAATAGTACTCACTATAACAGACGATAGTTTGCAGACATTTTTGTAGTCAATTGTTTTTCGAATGTGAAGCGATCGCGATCGCCTCCACTGCATGGCGGTAGACAGCTACAGAGGTTTTATTGTAACGGAACGTTTTCAAGCATATTATACGCGAACATTCCGCCCACCAAGAACTTCGTTCTTCCTGCACCCGCCCACCGTGAGTATAATTGTTTTAATTGGAAATTGGCAGAGCAACCAGCTTTGAAACTGGTCGCTTGAAGAAGCCATTACCGCTTCTCAAAGTCACCACCCTAATTTCCCCATCCGGACCCGGATGTGTGCCTACCACTCGTGCCATAAGCCACTTTGTAGGAGGTAGCGAAAGTTCCTTAACTAGAACAACATCACCTATGTTTGGTGCACAGGTCTTATTTTGCCACTTATGTCGCTGCTGTAGAACATGTAAATACTCTGTGCTCCATCGTTGCCAGAAATGGCCTGTAACCCGTTGAACTAATCTCCATCTATCTAATGGAGTCATGGATAGTGTATAATTGTTATTATCAGGTATAGCAACTAATGGTTCACCCACCAAAAAATGCGATGGAGTTAGTGCACTAATATCATCTGGATGATCATTCAATCCACAGATTGATCGCGAATTTAAGCAGGCCTCTATCTGAGTGAGTAAAGTTGCCAGTTCCTCATACGTTAGGGTTAAATTTCCCAAAACCTTCATTAGGTGTGCCTTTACTGACTTCACTCCTGCTTCCCAGAGACCACCGAAATTGGGAGCCCGTGGAGGAATGAAGTGCCACGTAGTCCCATCATTAGCCAGCATCTCTGCTATTACAGGTTGTAAATTCTCTTGGCACTTCTTGAACAAAACCTTCAATACCTTGGCGGCACCAATGAAATTTGTGCCATTGTCACTCCATAAATTAGAACAATGACCACGTCGAGCTATAAATCTTCTAAAAGCTGCCATAAATCCTTGAGTCGACAGATCACTTACAGCTTCTAGATGAATCGCCTTAGTTACAAAGCAAATAAATAGGCAAATGTAACCCTTGTAGGATTTGTGTCCGCGACCCTTAGAAGTTCTAATTTGGACAGGTCCTGCAAAATCTACCCCACTTGTCTCGAAAGGTCTTCCAGGTTGTATTCTTTGTTCTGGTAGCTCTCCCATACGCGGTTGTGTTGTGTTAGCTCTATATTTTATACAAATGACACATTTATTGATACACCTTTTGACAAGAGTTTTTAAACCTATAACCCAGTATCGAGATCTTATGTAGTTTATTGTTAGTAGATTTCCTCCATGTAATAGCTTTAAGTGTGCATCCTTGATAATCAGTTGGGTTAAATGCGATTCCTTAGGCAAAATAATTGGATGTTTTATTTCTTGAGGCACCTTAGCCGCTTGTAACTGGCCACCCACTCTTAAGTATCCTTCTTGTATGAAAGGAGATAGAGTTTTTAATGCGCTTCTTTGTTTTACTCGACTTTTAAATTTTAAGTCTTCTATTTCTTCTTGAAAGTGTTTTTCCTGATCCATTCTGATCAATATATTTAACGTTTTCTCTAATTCTACGACTGTCAAATGATCTGTTAGTGGTTCTCTGGTTTCTTTCTTTTCTTTCAAACGTAGGAATCTTCTACAGTAAGATAGTACTCTTAACATTCTGCTTAGAGAAGAAAACTGATCATAAATGTTTTTATCAATATTACAATGAAATACCTTAAGCGTTGATTTCCTTTGTTCTAATTCTATCTGAGAAACATGAGTCTTAGTTTGTTTGACTAGCCTTTGGCTCAGCCACTGTGGACCATGCCACCACAATGTTTTGTTTTTTAATTTTGGATTATGCAGTAATTTTTTTTCGAGTTGTAGAAACCTAGATGTCGCTATATTCTGTGTTTTCCCACATTTATCTACAGGCGTATTCATATTTTTTTTAAACGGTAAATTCACCTTGTACCTCCCTGTTTCTGTTCTGACTGTAGTTGCCTTATAGATTTCTTCACATGTTTCTTCCTCCTTCGTTAATTTTCTCGCTGTGGTTATCGATTCCTTTTCTAGTTCCCAAAATTGTTTCAGCATGTTGTTTTCACAAACACAGGAATGCATGCTTACAATTCTGTTGTTTTTAATAGTTGTATTTGTGTCACCTGAAATGATCCATCCTAAGTGTGTATTTTGTGCTATGGTACCAACTGGACTTCTCAATAGACCCTGCCTCATAATCTTACTAGTTACACTGGCCCCTAGTAACATGTCAATTCTTCTTGGTTGATGAAACCCAGGGTCTGCCAGTGTAACTGTATCTATCTCTGGCCAATCTAACAATATGACCTGTTTCTGAGGTAGGTATGTTGTGATACGACTGATTACATATGCCTGTACCCATAAAGTGAAGTTTGTATTATGTCTCGACTTTAATTCAAATTCAATCATAGAACTTGAATGTATTGTTTTTCCTTCACTTAGGTAAAACTCGCAGTTGTTTTTACAACGCTTCAAGCCAGTTGCTTGAGCAAAGTTCTCTGATACAAACGAGCTCTGTGATCCCTGATCAATGAGTGCACGGTAGACTTGTGTTTGTCCGTTGCTTGTAGTAATATCCACCAGTGCTGTAGCCAATAAAACTTGACCAGGGTTGTGTGAAAAATGTGACACATATGGTGATTGATCTGCCTGTTTTGCTTCCTCTACTAACGTCTGTTTGTATGTATTTGAATCTCTTTTTTCAGGGTGTAACAACGAGTGATGTTTTTTCTGACATACCTTACAGCATGTAATCCTCTTGCACTGGAAAGCTGAATGATTTGGGATCAAACAGTTGAAACAAAGATTATTGTTTTGTACAAATGCATATCGAGATTTATAATCCTTTTTTGCGAACTGTTTACACTGATAGATATAATGTTCCTCACTATTACAGAATGAGCATTGTGGTGTCTTTTTAGGAGCGGTGATAGCAGCATGGAATGACTTTGTTTTTATAGTTTTAGTATTGCACTGTAACATTTCCAAAGTTCTGAATCTAGTTTCCAAAAATTGAAATAAAACTTCTAGCGATACAAAATCAGTTGAGTGATCAGCTATGTGTTGCTCCCACAATCTGTAACTCTCATTATCAAGTTTGGTTGCTGTCATGTAAACTATAATAGCGTCCCATGTGGAGGTGGGTAAACCTAAGCTTTTTAGAGAGCTCAAACATTCTGATGTTGTGTCTAAAATTTGTTTGATGTTGTAATCAGATTCAGTTGTTAAGTTTTTCAAACTAAATAATCTTTTAAATATACAATTGGAAATATATCTCTTATTATTATACCTCTTTTTAAGGGTCTCCCATGCTTCTGAATAGTTTTGCGATGTAACCGGTATACTTCTCAAGAGAAATTCCGCTTCTCCGCTCAAACTTGTTTTCAAATAATGAAGTTTTTGCACGTCATCTAATCTTGAATTATTATGAATTAAACTTACATAAATATCGTGAAAAGATGGCCATTCCGTATACTTTCCTGAGAACAAGGGGATGTTAATACGAGGTAGATTTGGTTCTGTATGTGGCAACTCATGTTGTGAAAGTGTTGTTTGTTTTGCTGTTTGGATAGGTGCGAGTTCTTGGAGTTTTATTTTTAAATCGCTTTTGTGGTTTATGTAAACCTCCTCACATTCATAATAAATATCTTTAGAAAAGTATGATATACCTTGTTTCTTGTCGCTATCCACAAAACCTATGATATCTTCGTGGCAACTGGTAAACAATTTCCAAATTTGTTCTAAGTTTTCTAAGCGGGTCTCAATATATGATATACTTATCCTACTTTTCGGACATTTGCTGAAATTAATTTGTGACTTTTGTATTTTTTCCAATCTATCCATTTGGCATGCTATCAGGTTGTTTAATTTATCCATGTTTTAACCGTTACACATTTAAATACCTTGGCTTTTATGTATGTAGGCGGATAGGCACTAACCAAAAACCGTTGGGGAAATACGACTTGAATTACGCGAATCTTTCAGAATACGCGTATGTATTATTCGATAATTCACCACACGTTTTTTTCAGATTTTAAATTTGTAATGTTGTATGCTCACGTAAGTTTTTCACAATTCCAACACCATACACAATTTTATTACCACTTTTTAAATTGTTTTATAACACATCCGGCTCGAAGGACCATGAAAAATCCCCTAAAAGAATTCAAATTTATAAAATAGTACTCACTATAACAGACGATAGTTTGCAGACATTTTTGTAGTCAATTGTTTTTCGAATGTGAAGCGATCGCGATCGCCTCCACTGCATGGCGGTAGACAGCTACAGAGGTTTTATTGTAACGGAACGTTTTCAAGCATATTATACGCGAACACAGATGGTTCATTTCGTAAATAAGAAATTGCCGTACATACAATACTAGTTTAAATTGAAACATATTAGTATTTAGTACGTATGTAATGTAGTTGTAACGTATGTAATGTAGTTTAATCCATCTGCATACATCGATTAGCCACAGAGTGAGAAATTACCGAGCAGAGCCAATTATTTCAAATAGACATGTTAGAGCAGTTAATACAAAACTACGGAACACTCAACAGATATCTTTATCTTATCGAACCCTTCATTAAATAAAACCAATAAAGAACAGTGTAATGTATAGTAAGTCAATATATAATAGAAATGATTTTATCTTTTGTCTGTTCAAGTCGGTTTCCGAATATGTTGAAGGGGTAATTTAGATAGTTTTACCTAGGCAACATAACATTACACTATTCCCTATGGGGGTAATCAGTATTCATACAATTGAAGAGAAGTAACTTCAAATCGTTTAAAAGATTCTAAGAATTACGAAGTATTAACAAAATTACAATTCAAAAATAAAAGACAGTCTATAACTAATTCTGTTTAAATTTATACTTCCTTATACTTCCCATTAAGCAATAAAACCATTCTTACGAGAACAAAGTCACGAACATATGAGCCCTAGTTATAAATGTAGCCGATTCGCGGATCTTAGCGATTTTCAACAAGACCCTTGGGTTCAGTAGAACGCTCTTTAGGAGTCGCTGTATTAAAGTAGTTTTAATGGAACGTGTGAGATAAGACCCGATGAGAGATATTTCCATGATATTTAGGTCAAGTCTTTCCTTAGTTCTAGGTAAATCAGATTGCATACAATCATATTTAGCCAAACGCCCTAAACTTGAAATACTGAGATCAATTGAACGACCTTGATGATGTCTAAAATGGAGCAGTAAAACATAACGCTTCCTCGCCAAGCTTTTTGATCGCGCTAAATATAGTTCCACCGAACATAAAATTAGGCATAATACGTGTTATATTATACTAGCTGACCCGCCCACGCCTTGCTGTGGCTCAGTTATTATATCATTACGTATTGATAAGAATTCATAATTGTTGTTGATAATATGACCAATAAACAACACTTATAGAACTAACAGGCAGCGGAAGCTCTCAAAAGGAAAAGAAAAACCGATTTCGAAACAGTCTTCATTGGTGCTCCGCTCCTATTGATCTTTGTGTGATGATATAGCCTATAGCCTTCCTCGGTAAATGAGCTCTCTAACACTGAAAGATTTTTTCAAATCTGACCAGCTGTTCCTGATATTACCCCCTACAACCTCACAAAGTCACAAACTTTACCTCTTTATAATACTAGTGTAGACGTATTAACATCGAGATAACTTAAGGATAAATAAATGCCAATTTTAGATTGATAGAATAATATTTATAATTTTTTTTCTATGAAACTCTTGGTTACGCGCAATTTTTTTTTTCTCGAACTGACAATGCTATTGGCCTGTTTATCGGGTTACGCGCAAGCCCGAACTTGCACAGTTATATTCAGAGCACTCAAAAAGATTGACGAGTGTTTTATGTCAATTGTCGAAGTTTTCTAGTTATGTTTTGTGAACAAGCTGTTTGTATTTTTTTGTATAATTTGCGATTAAAACTTATAATGTTGTATTTTACATCGGAGTCTATTGTTGTTACTGATTAAAGCTCTTTGTATGAGAGATCTACAGCGTAATTGTATAGTATATTCTTTCGTTGAATACGATACGAATTCATTTGTCATAACCATGTCATACATAATCAAAACTAGTGTAGTTTATTTATATCTGTATTTTATTATTATATTGATTAATTAGAACTTTATTACTGTTGCTTTTATTATCTATGCAATGATATGGGGAAAGTAATATCGTGTTTTTTTAAATTTCATTGTCGCGGCAATTGCGGCAAATCTATTTGCCAGTGTCATTGCATTGAAGCAAAATTGGAAAGAGCAGGATAGCAATAAAATTGATCAATCAATGCTAGCTGTTTTTTTGTAATGAATTCTACTTGCGATGAAGTTATAAAAAATATCTGTAATATTAATCAATTACTCTCTAATCCAATGTGCAAATATAATAATGTTGCTTAATCAAAACGTTATGAATTTTTTTTTTTTTTCGTGATATCATATCGCTCTCGATTTGGGTACAAATAACCAAACAATATCACGTAAAAGAACACCAATGACACAAAAAATAAAAGTGTGATTGTGTAACATTATTAAAAGTGTGATTGTGTAACATTATTAAAAGTGTGATTGTGTAACATTATTAAAAGTGTGATTGTGTAACATTATTAAAAGTGTGATTGTGTAACATTATTAAAAGTGTGATTGTGTAACATTATTAAAAGTGTGATTGTGTAACATTATTAAAAGTGTGATTGTGTAACATTATTAAAAGTGTGATTGTGTAACATTATTAAAAGTGTGATTGTGTAACATTATTAAAAGTGTGATTGTGTAACATTATTAAAAGTGTGATTGTGTAACATTATTAAAAGTGTGATTGTGTAACATTATTAAAAGTGTGATTGTGTAACATTATTAAAAGTGTGATTGTGTAACATTATTAAAAGTGTGATTGTGTAACATTATTAAAAGTGTGATTGTGTAACATTATTAAAAGTGTGATTGTGTAACATTATTAAAAGTGTGATTGTGTAACATTATTAAAAGTGTGATTGTGTAACATTATTAAAATTGTGATTGTGTGTATTTCTATGTTTTATTTATTGTTTGTCTGTATTATATTTTTATTTTATTTTTTGACAACCAATCGTCTAGTAGACTATTACTGCCATTGTCGAGTAGGTAATGATATTACAAGTTTCTTGTAATCATTTCAATAAACTAACAAGATGGTGGCCGTTTTGTTTTTTGTTGCATCTCAGACTTCATGCTCCGTAATATAATTTCCCATTCACTTCACTTATGCCTAATAACTAAACTATATTACGTAAAACACCACTAATATTACAAACTATAGAACCAAATAACACAAGATTATGAATAAAATATAAAACCACTACATGACATTCCAAGATCCCGCCAAAAACTCTTGTCTGTATTGTCTGTATTATCACCGTCGAATATACTTTAAGAGTAGATCTCTCAAAGGTTTTTACCTGGAAGAGATCATTCTAAGCGATATGGTGTCTTTTTTTGTACTTTATACAATGTGAAATAAAATGTGTTACTATTATATCGTAAAACAAGAAACATTTAGCAAAAAAAATAAAACGGACTTAAGAAACTATATGCAGGACTCTTAAAAACGAGTGTGCTTTAGACCACACGACTGAAGTACAACTTCTTTAGCTACATCTATATATATGTGCATAGTACATATATGCATATACCTATGTATTAATATATATATTAATAAAAATATTTAAATTGATCATAGGTTTTCACTGATAATACGAAACTATAGACGTACTCGCCCGATCACACGTTTTCGTAACGCTCTCGTCACGCATTCACCAGCTTACTCCCCAAGTCAAGCGTGCGTAAAGAAGTTTTACTTCAAAAATGAATGGCACGCAATTTTTTTAATTTCGTCGTCCAGACATGATAGCCATAATACACTTACTGTCTTTAAGCGTAAGATTGTTTGTTATGTAATTCTTAAAAAACAACAGGTTTTACAAACAGAAGAATTTAAATTGCATTGAAATTTCAAGTTCAACATTATCTTTTATTCCTCAATGATTCGATATATGTATTTTCCGATAATTTTCAATAATAATCATGTTTGAATTTCGACAAGTTGTTCCCAAAGGATGGGTCAAATATAACATTAACGCGAGTGAAACTGTATGCAGAAACTAGTTATAATATTAACGGAAATACTATTTTTTCTCCTGTTCAAACAATTGACACAAATATCGGCGTCCGTTTGTCGGATGTTTTTTTGTGGCCAAATTAATCGAACCCTTTCTAATCGAGACGAAAGAACAAAAAGATAATTTGAATATTCGTTAAAATTCACATTATTCTATAAATAAGTGCACATTAAGGCTTTCGTTATCTAACTGGCTCGTATCAGATGCAAATGAATTAATAAACAATAAGCGTATTCAACTCCGTTAATGGCATGAATAGGGCATTTATATAGATTTGTTTTTATCCCTACTGACAGTTTTAAAGCTGTTGAGTGATATTTGATAGCCGCTATACGCCTTGTTAGCGCTACAGCATTCAAACATCGATTATTCTATACCCGTTGGCCCGAGTTAAACACTTTTACTCAAAGCGGAGAACTATGTGTATTATAAGTGAAAACATATTTAGGCGCGTTGAGCGGTATTTTTTGGTAGGAGATAAATTTATAATTTCGCTAGTAAGCGTGACGGACCGTTCTGCGCTTGCGCGACTTGCGTCAGACTAGCGACTCGTGGGGCGGGATTTTGGTCTGTCATGTGGTGGATTTTATATTTTATTCATAATCTTGTGTTACTTGACTCTATATTGTGTAAAATTGGTGGTGTTTTATGTAATATAGTTTGTTTATTGTGCATAAGTGAAGTGAATGGAAAATAATACCACGGACCAAGAATTCTGAGATGCCACAAAAACTCCATGGAAAATTCTAACAAGATGGCCACCACTTTGTTAGTTCATTGAAATTATATCAAGAAACTTGTAATATCGATACTCACTTGACAATGGCAGTAATAGTCTACTAGAAGACTGGTTGCCAAAAATGGAATGAAAGAAGAAGACTCGTACATAGCGGCCTCTGTAGATCTAATATTGATATTTTGTATTGAGATTGTGCAGTCCATCATATGTTTGATGGCTTAATAAACTGTACATAATTATTACTTGGAGTGCCAATAGATGTGATAATGTTAATAATTTTATATGCAAATTATGATGATATTTAAATAATTCATACTATATTTCATTTGAAAATTCAAAAGAGAACGTAGTTATTTCATTTTTTTGAGTATTCACTTTTTTCGGCAGCCCTTATGACTGTCTCGATCTTTATTTTTCTTTGAGATCGCGCCATGTAATTGTAGATTTAAAAGTGAACCTTGTTTTTCCATCGCCTCAATTTTTTGTCCATCTATCGCATGTCTCATTGAAGCCAGGCGTAGAGTTGGGATAAAGTGAAAGGCGTTCAACAGACTAGCCAAAACCAATATTTACACCAACGGTGGCCAACCGTTTTCAAAGCGAGTGCGCAATGAACATTTTTACAACGTGGTGGGCACAAGTTTTTTTAGTGGAAATCAAACCTGCAATGTACATTTTAAGAAATGCTATTTTAAAATTAGTATTTCGGACGCACTTGCGCCAGCGAGCACAGGATTGGCCCCTACTTTAATTACAAGGCAAGCTTTATTTTTTAAGTTCATTCTTAGCAACCAATCTTCTAATAGATTATTACTGCCATTGTCGAATAGGTAATAGTATTACAAGTTTCATACGATCATTTCAATGAACTAACAAGATGGCGGCCGTCTTGTTAGAACTTTCTAGGGAGTTTTCGTGGCAATTCAGAATCCATGCTCCGTGGTATTATTTCCCACTTCATCATGTGCACAATATCAAAAGTAAAGCACCATCAATATTACAAAATATAGAGTCAAATAACACAAGATTATGAATAAAATATAAATGTGACATTCCAAGATCCCGTCAAAAACTCCCGCTCCAAGCTTATAACTCAAACCAACAGCCGACATCAAATATAAATCCTATTCAAATATCAATTATTATGGGTAATGCTAAGTGATTCAACACTCGTACTAATTATTTTATTTATACTCCATGTTAACCTTTGTGTCGCTGCGAACGAGGTTGAACTTGTCTCATTCATTCGCTTGTTCATTTCCATTCGCCGATTGAAACCTCTCACGTGAAACGGAACGCGATATAGGCAGTAGAAGTGCGTATCATTGTTGTGTGAAATCCGAGATGTCGCTGATTGTTCATTAAAGCTTCATTGTTGGCTCTTTTTTAATTTGCAGGATTTTAAATATATTTTTAGGTTATGATTCTTCCCAAATTTTGAATGAATGAACAATTTTATGCAAAGATGGCCGACGCGACGTGTCGTGATTTCAGTAGAATAGACATTTAACCCGTCGGCTGACTTTGTAACATCCAGACCTCAAAATGGCGGTTCATGTTTTTTTTTTATTTTACGACATTGCAAATTTCATGTTTTAGTAAAAAAAAGGGCGTACAAATAAAAAATATAATGTATACATTTTACATGCAAATAATAATTTTACATATCATAATTTGTAAATTATGATGTGAATGAATATGAATAACAGAATTTGTTATTTTCCAAAGTTTTTTAATAAATCTGGTATTAGTTAAGCTCATTCTTGGGGATTTTTTGTTGACCTGTGTCTTGTGGGGTCTACATTCGTTTATATGAAGCTTAAACCTTTATAGATTTGGACAGTTCATTGGTTAAATACGTGCAAAAATATGTTTTTTTACTCAAAATATATCTAAGCAAAAAAAATCCGAATTAAAACTTTGCTATTCCAAATACCAAAACACAGGCAAAACTTTGCTAACAATATTCGAAACACGTCAAACAATAGTGAACAAATTCATATAATAAATGTCTCGTCCATTCCAATATCTCTCCGGCACCTGAACGAACTAATTTCGTTTCCAAGACATAATAATATTTATCACGGAGTGTCGCCATCAGTCACCAGCACAATACCGTTGTGGTCAGAAATACCCTGTGTTTGTCAAAAACACACGCCCGTTCACACGCAGCGGGCTTAGAAGACCTTAATAAGCTCTTTTGGTGTTTCGCCGTACAAAATGTCTCAACTTTCGCAAAACTATTCAAGGTGTTTTGAACCTTATGAAAATGAGTTAAAATAAAGTTTTGTTAAAACGATTTCAGTTGGAATATTGGGATGTTATGACAGACGTCACAGGAATAATGCGTCAATGTCGCGCATTGTTTTGTTGGTAATCGCCCGCTGTTTTTCTTAGTAATTGGACTAGAAATCAAAGCGATGTGAAAGGAATTTCTGGAAATGTATTTTCGTGATTTTTATTGATTTAATACACTTTTGTGACAATATATTTAGTTTATATTAGCGGTCCAGGCGGACGTAGTTGCGCCCGTGCCCTGATAATAAAAAAAAATTGGTTGTCTGTAAAGTCGGTTTACGGACGATATATTTTACGTGATGACGTCATAAGAAAACATTGATGAAAAATCGCATACTTCGATGAATTGAATTGAATTATTCTATATATAGATAGATGCGTCACAAGCCGCACGCTTAGGCCGAACGCACCTCTTATCGCTTGTTCCACGTTCTCGCTTGGACGCTCGGCTCAGGTGGAACGTGACAATGAGTCATGCTTTTTCGTACGTGCAGCCGGCGTTCATCGATTTATAAGACGTTATTACGTCAAAACTTGACAAACTATATACATAAACCTTCCTCATGAATCACTTTATCTACTGGCGAAAACCGCATAAAAATGTATGTATGTAGTGATTAGTCTTACGACAAGTCTGTTTTAATCGACTCCAATAAGGAGGAAATTCTCAATTCGGCCTTATTTTTGAAGAGACACTTTGTATGAGAATGCCCTGTAATTCTGATAGGCCACCTTCTTATCTAAATGTTTACCTACTGTGCCATAAAAAGTTTTCATTTCAATAATTATGTAGATTTGTACAGTGAAATACGAAATACGAATTATGAGCATACAAGCAAATAGAAAGAGAATGCCTTATATAACAGTAGCTGTGTCCGCAACTTTATCCGCGTGGCAACTCATATTAAAAAAACAGTGACTATAAAAATCATCTGAATGTATTAAGTCCATTTACTTATCTACTTTTCCCTCGTATTTAAGTCGCGTCGTCATTAAAATTACAATAACTTTTGATAGAGAGAACACATTTTAATGAAACAACGAATAAATGTTACTCGAGGATATGTTTTATGATTTTTTTTCGTGGTTTTATCGTGAACGGAATACTTTAGCAATAATGCGCGTCCAAACAAGCAGACAGACAGACAGATTTCTAAAAATGATTTAAATGTATTATATTCCTCATTCCTAGACACCTGCACTTACTTTTCACGACAATCGAAAAACTACAGACTCGGTGGATTTACATTACAAAAATATATCTGTAAATCAACCTACTACGTGGAATACTTAGAACGCTGCAAAAAAAAACTTACTTATTTTTCTTCAATGCTTCGAGAACCAAGTATTTCCCACATTATAATTACACTATAATAAATATAATTATCATCCAACCCATAACGGACACTGACTCTATGATAATTATTCTTCATTCAAACAGCTTTTTATGGTGACTACATTATAATATACGACAATAAAGTAACATACTTGCTCAGCTCGCTACAGTCACATAAGTGGCCAGTACATGACATGTAGTGTCCCATTATTGAGGCCACTACAACACATAAGTGACTCATTTAGACGTCAATACAGGCCGACGTGGTCATTTTCTGAGCGACATCAAATGATGCCGCGAGCGATGTTCAACTCACAAGCTTCGGCGACTCAGACGTTACGTATTTCCTATTGTTAGGTACATTTATTCAAACGTATATTTCGTTTCTAAATTTAGAAGTGAAATTTTTTTTGAGACTGTGTTAATTGAATTTTACGAAACGAAAATGTGTAATGAAAAAGGGATATCTACAAATGTATACGAGGTCTGTTCAAAAAATACGCGGACTGTTTGAACTGCGCGGCACGAGTTGGTTTCAGAAGAATCCACTTGGTATCACTAGATAGAGATGATTAAACCACCGTTTTCCGGTCGCGGGTATCTTCATTTGTTGATAAGGTACACGGTTTTTACTAGTGTTTTTTCGTTAGTCACATTGTAAAATGAACAGCCTGAAGGTGCGACGAAATGCTGTGAAATTTTGTATGAAACTTGGGAAATCTGCAACTGAAACATTTGCCATACTCGACACGGCTTACGGCGATGTTGCCATGAAGCGTACTGTATGTTTCAAGTGGCATGAATGTTTCAAGGGTGGCCGTCAGTCGATTGACGACGATGAGCATCCTGGACATCCTTAAATATCAACTGACGACTCACACTTCGACAAAATGAACACCCTGATGCGCGCAAATCGACGTCTGGCCGTTAGGGAGCTTGCCGAAGAGTGTGGGATATCAGTTGGGTCTTCTTACGAAATTTTGACCGATAAATTGAAGATGCACCGCGTCGCTGCGTAATTTGCTGCGAGCGACCAAAAAGCCAATCGTAGCCTGGTTTGTCAGGGACTGCTTGATCGTTCAAATGAAGATAAAACTTCTTATCAAGTCTTCTTCTAGTTCCCAAAACTAAAAAAATCTTTCAAGGATTTGAAACGATTTCGGAAATTAAGGCGAATGCGACGAAGGAGCTGAAGGCCATCACAAAAGAAGCGTTCCAGGACTGTTTCAACAAGTGGAAACACTGTTGGGATAAGTGAGTGCATTGGGAAGGAGGGTACTTTGAAGGGGACTCAAACGTGTAACTCCCTAACAAATTGCATTTTTTTTATGACCTCAGTCCGTGTATTTTTTTAATAGACCTGTGAGAGAATGTATAAATATATATAGCTAGCGGGGTCGGCGGACGTTTTCCCACCTTGATAATAAAAAATACCTTGACATTATATAGCTAAACCTTCCTCATGAATCACTTCATCTACTGGTGAAATCGCTATGAAAATCCGTTCAGTAGTTTTTGAGCTTATCGCGAATAGACAGCCAGACGGACGCGCCAGAGGACTTTGTTTTATAGTATGTAATGATATATTCTAAATGTACTCGGAACATATACAAAGAGAGGAAGAGAGAGAGAAGCGTTGAAATCTATAGCACATTATTTTCTGTTCCTGTACTACCTATCGCGTTCTCTTAATAATTATTCTGTGTCGTATGTTATTATCATTATTAATGTATACTAAAAATTACAATATAATGCCGAAAACTAATGTTTACCACCTCCATAGCGTACTCATCTCATTTTTTTTTAAATAATCAGAATGCCATGTTCCACTTCTATCCTTTATTTTTATTATTGAATTTTTAAGAGATTAATTTTCAAGTTTATATAAATCTCTATTACTTTCTACTTCTGAATAGGGAAAAACACTTCGAGCGTAACGTAGAGTTAATTGATATAAAATACTGCTACTGGTTTAAAAAACAGTAAAACATTTGGCCATCGACGGAGTTCTGTCAAAAAAGGTTATCTCTCTTAAAGCGTTCTGCACCAATGAAGTGTTAATAAATCATCCCGCGGAACAAAACCGACCGCCCCCTGATTTAATATTGTCATAAATAACAATAAAAACTCACGTTAACGCCACCGGGGACTGACAGAGAGTAAAAACGCAGATGTGACTGATTTCTTTAGAACAAATACAATTTTAATTGGCGATTCCTTTTCAGTTATTTAAGATATCACTTCAGTTTTATTTTTAACTCGATTATAGGGTATTTCACGGATCTGAAAATTAAATACAAAATTGAACCCGTAAAATCCCAGATATTTAACAAACCTAATTGCGAATAAATAAACATAACTTTTGTTACTCAAGGGAAAAGTCTTTCTATAAGTAATTTGATAAAATTATAGCATTTTTATGTCACAAAACTGAGTAGATTACATAATTTATAATAATAGAATTTGTTAAAGCACAATTTTAGTATCCGATTACATAATTGACGGTGGTAATTGACCATATTAGGTATATGGTATATATCTTTGATTTCAGATACAAAATGTAATTAATATGAAATTTCGAATTAAATTTCAAATAAAATCAAAACTTAATTAAATAACTAGTTTATGAAACGCCAAAGTTCAAGAGAATTGTAAACTACTAAAGGATATATAGGTTCTAGATGAAACCAATGACAAGACTGCGAGGAAATAATCTGTGGCCGCAATCGTCCGCTCACCGCACTCATTTTACAGCTGATGACCTTTTTTGTCCCACTTCGGCAAAGAAGGCGAAGCTTTTGACACCTGCCCCGGCTACTTTAAATTGCCCCGGGGTAATGCGCTGGACACATCAATAACAGTTAGCGTCGCCTCCGTCCACCGGCACTTAATACCGGCCATACGTAATTACAAGACTAAATTGATATGTTAAAGGAATTCCCGGTACTGAGTTTCGCGGTGTAAGCAATCATCACACCTTATCTTTGTATTTTATGCAACAACTAGCTCTCCAATCCATCTTCACACGTCTTTACTAACGAAAATGATGAGACTTAACCCAGAATTTCCAGCTCTAAAAATATTTACCCCTAAAGTTACAACCATAAACCCTTAAAATTGCCACAATTCTTTGAAAATCCCCCCGCAAGAAAAATGTATAATGATGACACTAAAGTTGACACACGTCTAGAATGTATATTTTTTTTTACAAATTATTACTGACAATATAAAAAATATTACTAGAACTATTTTTTCAATTTCTGCACGTGCAATTTATAAATAATTTTCTTAATTATAATTTCCTTATTAAAATGATCCCATGATGATTGGCTGGATTGGGTAATCTCAGGGTATATACGCGTTAATAAAAAAAGCCATAAAAATATAAAAAGCCCCTGAAAAACCTTTCCCGTCTACATATCTTCCAAATTTGGGGGCAAACCTCTAAGTTGGGTAGCCTTATCGAATCTTCCCTTCAAAGTACGACCATGTAATGAAATGAAATGGCAACTGCAGAGTTTTGGCGGGATTATAGTCTGTCATGTAGTGGGCTTTTTATTTTATTCATAATCTTATGTTATTTGACTCTATATTTTACGCAATTAGTGGTATTTTACGTAATATAATTCGATTATCTTGTACAAATGGTGTGTGTAGGAAATAATGCCACGGAGCATGAATTTTGGGATGCCACAAATCTCCCTGGATAGTTCTAACCAGGAGACCACTATCTTGTTAGAACATAAGAAAGATTACAAGATACTTATCGTATTACCTACTCGAAAATGGCAGTGATAATATAGATGATTGGTTGCCAAAAAAAAAAGTCTGAAGACACCCTGACCACCTGATTACAGAACAACGTAAAGATTTTAAACTAGGTATGCATTTTTTAATTTACTATTTATTGACTCATGAAATATTTTATAAATACAATATCAAGGGTAATTTATCTAATGGTTTTACATATGAATTTCTTTAGAGCTCTTTCAACAACACCCTTAGAGCACGTGTACATAGCTTAATAGTTAGATGCAATTGCCCCACCAACTCGTGGAACTAACTGCACAGGAATAATATTTATTTTGAGCGGCTGATAAAATTAAAAGTAAGAAATTAGGTCAACGATCATTTGTCAAAATTAGTAATGGTTAATTTATATACACATTCGGTCTCACGTCGGTATGCGTTGGGAATGCGCTGCGGTGAGATTCCTGGATCGCATTTGACACACACTTCACATGGGTAAAAATAAAAACTTGACTGACATTTGCGTATGGTACAATATAAGAGCGCAGGCGGTTCTCATGATCAGCCAGTTAGTCTACAAACTCGAGTTCTTCTATTTCATTTTATTTACAAACAGTAAATTACACCGAAATGTGGAGTGACTAGTTTTACTCGCGTCAATGTGGATTTGACCTATCCCACCCGAACAGTACATTTCTCTGGATGAAAGGTATTATATGTCCTTGTCTGTTTCCCTCACATTATGTATATAATATTTCATAATGATAGGTTAAGTAGTTAGGGCGTGTAAGCGTATTAAATAAGCAAATAAACTAAAATGTATATTTATAAAATTAGACAGGATATAAAGATATAAGCTTGCAAAAATAAGCATAAGTATTGTAATATAAGTTTATTTTAAGTACTAGGAGCGATAAAAGTTATAGAATATTGACAACAATATATTCTAAAGTATACCTCAGCATTATTAGTGTATCAACATGCGTTCATTAGTTTTTACGTGAAATAATAAAAAACATCCCATTCATTTTCAGAAATTTTCTCGTTTATAATACCGAGTTGTTGAAGGTAAGTAACAAGGTATACTATGAAAAATTTACCATAATTACTTCTATATTATGGTTACATTTATGATTTGTATTAATAATTTGATTACACAGGTAAGGTACTGTGACATTTGACAATATGCTGTAAGGTATCTACAGATATGCTCGGATTTTTGGGTACCTTTCCCTAAGAAATGTTATCTCGAAACAAGGCAGTGTTTTGTGATTTAACGGAGGGAAAAATATGTATGTTCATATAACGCTAAAGCTTGTTCTTTGTACCATCAGTAAATGCTAATGGGCGGCTGGAGACGTTAGGTGGATGTTGCAGACTCATTCGTTACACGAAGTATCATCATCAAGACTTAGGATTCGATGTATTTATAATTTCTTTATGAATGTATATACCTATACTATATTATATATCTTCTTCTTTAAGGCTACACAATCTCAATACAAAATAACTACATTAGATGTACACAAGCTGCTATACTACGGGCCGCTAGACTCGTTGGTCTGACGCAAGCCGTGCAAGCGCAATACAGTCGGTTACGCTTACAAGCATGTCATCAGGCGAAATTATAAGTTTATCTCCTGCCAAAAAATATGGCCCAACGCGCGTAATGAAGTTTTCACTTCATAAACAAATAAGAATCTTAATTTCTAGGAAATAGATTGTAGATAAACAAACAGAAAAAATGATTTTCTGCAGAGCCTTATAAGAATAAAAATTGTTTATTTATAATTTTTATTTATAATTGGGGGTTGGTCACAAATTGACCATGACACCCTAGTTATTAACAGCAAAAAAAAAATCCATCAAAAATTTACCGGTTTTTCATTCCAACCATAACCAGCCTGTAAAGCATTCTTGCTTCCTCGGATATCGGGAAAGAAAGGATGGCATTACATACAGCCATAGATCTTAACGAGCCAATCATTTTATATAATCAGTGTAAGCCTTTGGAGTCGTTTACGTGTGCATTCAGACATTATGTGGACACATCTTCTACAATATTACATATGTCACAATTTGGGGACGACTTCACTTTTATTAAATATTTGTGTCAAGCGAAGCCGTGGTCAAAACTAGCTTTGTAGTTCTTAATTATGATGATCGCGGGTCGATGTCGGTCGGCCTCTACTAATTCGTATGCAATGAATAACAGTTTAAGCCGAACCATGGTAGCATAATCGTTTCTAAATGTTCCCCGTATGACTGATTGCTGGTGAGACAGTCCCACGGTGAGTTCCCACTGCAATTATCGCTACCATTACCTAAGCGTTACGTGTAATGATAAATTTATTTAACCGCCAGTGAATCATTTAAGTATTTCATAGTGCACGTTTTCAAGTTTACAGTTTAATACCAAAGAATCATTCAGTGATTTTAAACTGCGTCCGGTCAGTCCACGCTAAATTTTTGACAGCTATGAACATAGCTGCGAACACAATTATACAAAAGTAAAAATACGTGCGTGTATCAGTGTACACACGTAAGAAGTGAAACTTCTTTATGACATCATTTTTCGAAAAATGATCTACTATATTTACAACTTTACAGAAATTGGTTAAATAAAGCTAAATTAGGTAAAGTTTAAGCAAAAGGCTTTTATTATTATAAACATGGATACAAAAAACGTTCAGTTCTCACGCGGTAGAAATGAGACAGTATTTTGAATAATTTTTAAAAGATTAAGATGAATACACTATGGAGGTGGTAAACATTAGTTTTCGGAATTATTTTGTAATATTTTAATATATCAGTCGTTATATTTCAAAATGAAGTAAATCTAATTTTATCCGTTCCTAACATTTTACGTTATTTTTCAAGATCTTCATCTTTGTGCATGTAAAATATGAAGATCATAAAAAAAAAGAATCTATTTCTTTAAAAAATTAAAATTTTTTTTTAAATTTCCCCATATAAAAATTTCACTTCAAAAAAAAGGAATCTGATCATTGTGAGCGCACCTTTAGAAATAAACATGGCGCGTAACGGAAAAATGTACAGAAATTAAGATGGCGCGTAACAGAAAAACGTTACATACGTTTTTACATGCTCTAAAATTCCTCCCTACGTCGATAAAGAAGTTTCACTTCAAAAAAAAGGGAATCTGATCATTGTGAGCGCACCTTTAGAAATAAACATGGCGCGTAACGGAAAAATGTACAGAAATTAAGATGGCGCGTAACCGAAAAACGTTACATACGTCGATAAAGAAGTTTCACTTCAAAAAAGAAGAAAAGAAAAATTTTCATACGATTGGCTGAACCGATTGATCTAAATTTTTGATATACTTTGGGGGCTTTTAATTGAATCTAGAAAAAATAGAGCTTTATAGCTTCATAGGATCGTTGCATTTTTTTTTAATTTTAATTTCTATTATTAACCATGATCAGCCATGATTTAAATTCCGTACAACTATGAAACAATTTTTTTTCAAACATTATGTATTTTCCCTACGACATTATGATGATTTAAAATTTCTAAAAATGTACTCTATATTATAAAAAAACTGGCGGACCCGGCAGACGTTGTCCCGCCCTGATTATGAAAAAACCCTTGACAAATTATATACTAAAACGTTCCTCATTAATCACTCTATCCACAGGTGAAAACAGCATGAAAATCCGTTCGGTAGTTTTTGAGTTTACCGCGAACAGACAGACAGACAGACACGGTAGAGGACTTTGTTTTATACTACGTAATGATATAAACTACATTTATAAGTAGTTTATCAATTTTCTTGTATATACGTATGTACTTTAGTTTTGTTTATTTTAATGCACTTTTATGTTTTTGATATCTATTGAGAATAACATTTGCCATAAACAGATTTGCCGGACTGTAAAGTTTAAGCGCCATGACAAGCGGGTTTTGTATTAAAAGTCTATTATAGAGTGGATCAATATGTGAATGATGGTGACCTCTGGAATTGAATCCTCTCTGTGCATCCACTAAGAACGATTGTAACGTGTAATGTATTGTAAATACATATATATGTTAAAAAGTTAAACTAGATCGAATTTCTTGCCGGTTCTTCTCGAAGACTGGGTTGTTTTCTGAACCGGTGCTAGTTTTGAAATTCATAAGCGCCTTCTTAGGGCCTAACTAAATAAAGTATTTTTCATTTTGATAATGAAAACGAGACTTATTTGACTCGAATTCTATCGCAACTCCCTTGTTCAATTCCCCAAAGTTTGGTTGTCTACTGACAAAACTTTCCTACAAACAAGCCAGTTAAGATTTTATGTTGTTTATAAATAAGTAGGTACGTTGTCTTAACAATGTCTAAATTAAGCGGTGTAACCCGATAGGTTGGTTTCTTTAAGGTCGCGTTTGTACGCACCGCTTCGACTGGTGCAGCGCAGTACGGCGGCTACTTGACTCTAATTAGTGTCGGCTCGCCTAACCGTGGACATTACATTCCAGATCTTGCAGAATTCATTCAGAAGATTACCGACTATATCTGAATCAGAATTTGTGTAATGTTTTGCGCTTAATCACCGATGAAAATTATAAATACATTTTGTTCACATGAATGTGAGTAAAAGTAAACTAAGATATAAAATATATTGTCTGAGAACAAATATCTCACTTGTGTATGGCGTACATAGTTCCAAATTGTTCCTCGGATGCCTCGTATCATTGATTCAGCTAACAAGGAGGATACTGATACGGATTTTCTCGAAGTCCGTATTGCTAGCTACCACCCTTAAGTGGAAAATTTGTGTGTGTTCCGACAGTTGCACTTGAGAGCCAGTCCGTCTTGGCTTAGCGTGTTTACCATTTTGGACCATATAATTATTTAACATCAGCTGAGATTGTGGTCAAATATCAAAAAGCTACAAAGAATTAAAAGAAATGATTTAAGAGATACAATAATTAAGAGAAACGAAACGCGGCTTGGGTCGCATGTCATGAACAAGGTTCACACTTTTTTTTTACTTTAGTTTTGGCAACCAATCTTTTAGACTATTACTGCAATTATCAAGTGAGTAGCGATATTACAAGTTTCTTCATATAATTACAATGAAGTAACAAGATGGTGGCCATCTTGTTAGAACATTCCATGGAGTTTTTGTGGCATCTCAGAATTCATGGTCCGTGCTATTATTTTCCATTCACTTCACTTGCACAATAAACAAACTATATTACATAAAACACCACTAATTTTACACAATATAGTGTCAAGTAACACAAGATTATGAATAAAAAATAAAATCCACTACATGACAGACCAAGATCCCGCCAAAAACTCAAGATTCATACTAACGTACGTTAACGGTTGCCTTTATTAATCAAGTAACTACAAATAGCTAGGTACATAAATATAGTACTTGTGGCAACACCGTCTCTACTATAAAGATAAGATAAGAGAATGCTTTAATTAAAACGGTCCGTGAAATAAAAAAAGTTAACGTTTTTCTCGCAACATTCACAGAATGACCGAGATCGAGTATCCTACAATTAAATCATTTTAAAAACATAATTTTTAATTAATCCTTAACAGTCACTCTCACTCCTTCAACCACCTGTCTGGAATTGTCATCTGTCCATCATGAAGTTTAAATTATCTGTTATGAAATTTATTAACCTTAAGCGAGCAAGAAATATAAGTACTTGATTGGATTACTTTGCACTTCCGCCTGAAACTGATTGGCCGCTGCCAAACCAACAAAAAATGTTTAATTCCATTTGATCGATGTATACCTGAAGAAATTAAATAGTATAATAATAAAAAATAATAAATAAATAATAATAAATAAAAATCAATTGCCGAATGCATTTAAGAGCATAACCTAAAAATGCTGCACCTATCCTGGCTAATTCTTTATTTGTTGTTACCGATCTTCCCGATAAAATACAGTACCCGACCGTCTCTCCAAACAGTACGTGTGTGCGCTCACGCCCGCGTAACCATAGATCACGCCGCCGTGATCTGAGGGTATATTTCGCTCCTACACACTCGCCGCGCCCCGACTGGGCAGCAGCTCAAGCCTAGGTCCGATCCCCGGAGTGGAGCCCTTGAGCCCGCTGCTATCGCGATATAGTGACACTGAACATTTTCAATCACTAGCTAAACAACACAACACAGTTCACCCCCACATTCGTGCACACGTACACATAGGCGCACATATGGTGAAAGGGTTTTTATTTTTTCCCTTATTTTCAAACTGGGTTAGTGTAGATTAGCCAAATTATCAGACACAAAATACACGTTGAACTTTTTGTGTTGTGTTTGTAATTGATAGAACAAGGTTTTTATGAAAAAAAATGTTGGAAAAATCGTATGGTATACCGTCAAAAATTTGAAATTAAAACCCGTTTGACATGGTGCTTAAACTTAAACTATCTGGCAAATCAGTAATATGCTTAAAGTATTATCAAGAAAAAATTGTGACATTCTTTTTCAAATGACCAGTGCGCTACAAATTGCTTGGGATTCGGACCTACGTCAATTAACGTTTTGTTCGGATACGTCAACTACTGAGTCACATCTTGTATATATTTCCTTCGATATATATGATATATGGAAATAAATAAATATAATAAATACTGTTTTAAGAATACTTTATTTACAAATAATTTTTTTCTAGACAAACCTAAGCGAAAACTTCGATGTAGACATAACAGATTGGTTACAACCAGGTGGTCGCATCTACGTACTATCATGCGTAAGTGCAAAATATCATTTTACACGGCTTCTTATACCTGAGAACCGCCTTCCTGACACACTTTATTAATATATAATAACATTTTTAAAACGGATGAGATCAGTTAATTTTAATGAATTATTTTCAAGGTGATAAAATAATTTGATCATTTATTAATTTTGACATCTTTTTGGTACATTATTTAAGTGTGAAAAACATGTTATTTTTTTTTTACAAAATGGCGTCTCAGTAGAATATTTCTTCAACCGTCTGCTGGGAGGCATCGGAAACTGCTGTAGCTGTCAAAAATCTTCTGTTTATCTGAAATAAAAAAAAATATCGATTATTAATATATTAAAGGAAAGGACAAATCCTATAAAATAATAAAAAAGTTAAAAATTATAATTTATATCGGCTGTTTAATCAAAAGTCCTTATTTATTTTTGGCTATTTTTTAACAGATTCGACCCCAAAAAAAAATTATTTATTAATCCGATATCTTTAAACTTTTAGGTACATGCTTCCGATAGCACTATATAGAGAAATCTCTGAAAATTTCAGCCTAATCGGTCAATAACTCTTTGAGCTATAGCACGAGCAGTTTTTGAAAATACGGTTCGAGATAATGAGATCGTGACCGTGAGAGAGAGATCGTGTATCGCGTTCAAAGACTTGATACGGTATAACTATAAGTTAAAGTGACTTACCGATTAATTGGCAATTCCGGATCCATACAATAAATCTTAGACCTTCTTAAAAAGCTGATTATCTTGGAGCTGTACGAGCTGCCTTTTCCTTTCGGAAAGACTCATCTGGATCTGTTTCACTATTCGTGCCTAATCGGTGTTTTCGACGAAAACTTTACTATAGGTGCCAACATTACAATTTTTGACTCTCATGACATGTGGCGGTCGGCTCCCAGCGTGCGGTATGGTGCAGGTATCACACAAAGCATCCATGCCAGGTGAATACCTGCACCATCCTAAACGTCAGGGTGCCACTCTCCCGATTCATCCACTCCCGCAGGACCGGGCGGGCGTCTGCCAGGTCCTGTATCCATCTCTCTACCGCCACTTCTCTACCTTCCCACCTTTTTGCTTTAATCTCCCTGGGAGCCGGAGGCTCCCCACTACGTTTTCTCGGCGACATAAACTCGTATACGGTGGCGAGAACCCCCGCCTCCAGCTCCCAGAGCAGGGAGTAGGCGAGCACAAAGGCTGCCGCCGAGGACACCGTGCGGTATGCCTGGAAACTGGCTACGCTGTTGGCCTGACAGTACTGTACATCTTCACCGGACTACATAATAAGAGATCTACAAGACAGTCATATGGTCGAAGATGGCTACATATTGTAGATCAGTGATCGTCAAACTTCTCATCCTAAAGAGGGGGGGGGGGTGTGCCCCCGCCCCCCCCCCCCCCCCCCTGCACCCCCCCCCCCCCCCCCTTTTCGCTCTCCCTCTCCCTCCCGTTATTTCCCCCCCCCGGGGGGGGGGGGGCCCCCCCCCCGGCCCTTTCCCCCCCCCGTCTCCCCCGCGCCCCGGGATGGGTGATGTTTCTTTTGGGGTTCCCTTTTTTTTTTGTTTTTTTTTTTCTTCCCTCCATCCCACATACCACCCCTTTTCCAACCTTCATAAAAAAAAAAAAAAAAAAAGCTAAATATAAACAACACAAAACTGAAATTTGTTCAAAAAGTGTTTTTTTAACTTAAGCCTTTCTTTAGTAGGTAAATTTTTATCAAAGTAGGGATTAAAATACACTCTCGAGCTTGTCTTTGCCCAATGATTGTCTTTTTTGTGAATGACTAGGCGTACTATAGTTAATTCTAAAAATGTGCCACTTTCCTATAGAAACCTTAAATTTCAAAAATGTTTACTCGTCTCTTACAAGGCAAGTTAACAGATAATATGCTGTATCTGCAAGTAATCGGTTTTTAAGTACACTTTCTAGAAGTTACAAGGACGAATTTTAACTTCTTGACAAAACAGCATTATAAAACTTATACCCACTACCAGCGTACTATGTATATTTCCTCAACGGATCTTTAGGGTCAATGTAGCTTTCGAATTATTAATACGAATAAATGAGATTTATTAATAAGTCAGTTAAAAATCATCCCCCGTGCAGGCGCAGTGTTCTAAAGAAATCCGCGTTAACAATGGTTGGATCGGGTTACTGAAAATCCGCAGGCCGCGGGTACAATGCGCATGCCATTTCGCGGTAAAATGTGTTAATAATGTGGTCCGATGTCGTACGGTCCGAGGCACAAGCGAGAAGCGATTAAGCATTAAAAATTATAGTAAAAATCATACTTTTATAGGTAACCGAACTGAAAAGAAGACAATAACTTTTAAATATGGAGTGTTCATATATATCATATATATATATATACTAGCGGACCCGGCAGACGTTGTCCCGCCCTGATTATGAAAAAATCCTTGACAAATTATATACTAAACGTTCCTCATTAATCAATCTATCCACCGGTGAAAACCGCATGAAAATCCGTTTGGTAGTTTTGAGTTTATTGCGAACAGACAGACAGACAGACGCGGTAGGGAACTTTGTTTTATACTATGTAATGATATATTATAATAAATCAAAAAACTCACACTACTGCTTCAATTTTACACAACATATACACACATGTAAATAAAAAAGACATTTTGACATCCGTCAATAACGGACTTCACAAAAGGTTGCGAAGGAGGTTGCTATGCTCGACTGTATGTATTTTTTAACCGACTTCGAAAAAGGAGGAGGTTACTACGTTCGGTTGTATGTATTTTTTTTATGTATGTTAATCGATATCTCCGCAAATTATGAACCGATTTAAATGATTCTTTTTTTATTTGAATTAGTTATATTCAGCGGTGGTCCCATATAAATTTGAAGAAAATATTCAACCTCTAAGGGGGTGAAATATCGTTTATTTGATTTTCGCCCACTAGTCCTTGATAAATGTGCTAACCGATTTCTTGCCATAAAACAATATCTTATATGGAGATTACAAATGGGGAACCAATTTTTTCACACAAAAAAAAATAAACCGCCTTCGATGTGAAAAACTAATAAGGCACTAAAAAGTGAAAAATAATTTAATTATTAAGTTAACCGAATTTAATAAAAAATATTGATCCTTGAACACCTAATTTTATATTTGAAGCGATGCCATTATAAAAGAATTAGCCCTAATAGAGTGCAGCCTTTTTGTAAGTGATGTGCTTACGTACATTTGGCAATTTTTATTTATATAGATAATGCATACACTTAACTGTAATGTAACCTAAAGCAACCTTTATAATATCTCATTATAAGGAAAGATCTATTTCTTAACAAACGGCATATATTTAAGTACCATATCATGTCAAAATCATAAATAATTTATGCAATTTAGGCCTTAAGAAGGCACATATCAACTTCAAAGCTACCACCGGTTCGGACAAACAAACCCAGTCATCGAGAAGAACCGCCAAGGTACTCGATCTGTTTTATCTTTTTAACATATATTGTAATATTTAGAATACATTACACGTCACAATCGTTTTTAGTGGATGCACAGAGATGAGTCAATTCCAGACATCACCATCGTTCACATATTGATCCACTCTATAATAGCATTTTCACACCAAAACCCGCTTGACATCGCGCTTAAACTCACAATCACAATCCGTCACATCTCGTGACGTATTCCCTCAAAAACTATTTCCCGCTAATCGTTATCGCTTCTGCTTATTCCTTACACCCACGTAACGTGATACTAGTTCTGATCGCCGCTTTAGGTACATCCCGACCCTAATTTTATGGCTCATTAAATAATTTCCATGTATTTTTTGCATCGTCCCGCGCCGCCGCTCGTATATTGTCTTCCAGTATTTCGTGTTTACGAGTAATTTCATTATGTTTGTCTGTACCGTAAACTCTAGTATCGATTACATTAATTGTTATATCGGATGAACTTCTAAATACCTTGTTATTGTCGGTTTTAATCTTTCAATATTTATTCGATTCTATGGTTACGTAGTCTTCGGTAGATAATATCGAATTTCATAAAACTTTCAAATTCTATTCGCAACGTAGAAGATTCATAAGGACATAAGCTATAGAGATAGGTATTATCCGACTGAATTAGGAATAAAGTAGAAAGAAGATTTTTACTAGTTTCTGGGTATAATTAAAGTCTCCAACCTTTATACTGCGCTGCGGTGTTTAAGCACCAATGCTTAACCAAAAATAATTTTGTAGTTAAAATATAGTAAAGCACTAAAAGAGATAAAAATGTTCATACATTTTTCTTCTGATTCTTATATATTGTTTTTAAACAAGTCTACTTTTAGATTAGCATAGTCCCACCTAATATTATGTGACTGTTCGGAGTTATACATAAAACTGAACTGCTATTTAAACATATTATTTGTGTATTGCGTGTACTTTTATATTTTATTAGATACTAGCGGGCCCGGTGGACGTTGTCCCGCCCTGATAATAAAAAAAAACCTTGATGAATTGTATACCTAAACCTTCTTTATGAATCACTTTATTTACTTTTGAAAACTGCATGAAAATCCGTTTAGGAGTTTTTGAGCTTACCGCGAACAGACACACATATAGCCAGACAGACGTGGTAGAGGACTTTGTTTTATAATATGTACCTAGTGATAAAATACCTATATGTCAGTTCAGTTTGCAAACAACTATAAGTGACTCAACATTATATCTCGCTATCATCCATTGGCGGCTGATTAATGTAACCATTTGGCAATAATATATCTTCCTTCAGTGACATTATGGGCTAAGCTAGTAATATGCGTAACCTAAAGGAGAATGACTATCGAATGTGGTAGCTGTGATTTACAAATATCCAATAACTTTCCTATGGTTTTATTTCATTTTTCTTCAACTCAAGCTCGTGATACGATTCAATCTCGTCGCCTCGCAATGTCTCGGAATTTTATTCTCTTCTGGAAGATTACTAATTAATTTAAGCAACTGAAATTCGAATACTTTATACCCAATTTTCGGAGCATTCTACGTCAATAATTTTATCCGAAAAAAAGTAAAAAATGGGGCATTATGCATTGGATATAGGGAACTGAGGCGCACCGCACACGCTCTGTCCGGCTGGATAGCATTCACGGTCCATTAGCGTGTAACGCGATACGGACTGATGCCGCACGCTACGCGAGATACGGTCCGGATTTGGCGGGATTTGCACATTTTTTTTCGACTCGCTGTTTTATCCACATCTCTACCACTTCGTACACTCGCTTGCGGTGTAATTGGTGAATAAAGTGAATATTTTTAAATTTAAAATGAATACATAAGTTATGTTTAAACTAGCTGTTCGCGCAACTTCGTCCGCGTGTAATAGTTACTTTAGGCTAACGCAGCGGAAGCTCACAAAAAGAAAATAAAACCTGATTTTGAAACATTATTCATTGGTGCTCAGCTCCTATTGGTCTTAGCGTGATTATATATAGCCTTCCTCGATAAATGAGCTATCTAACACTGGAAGAATTTTCAAAATTTCAAATCGGACCCAAATTTCAACCAAACAAACTCTGCTTTATAATATTAGTATAGATAGACTACTTCTCTCGTACTTTACTCAAGCTGTTATACAAATTACAATAACTTTTGATAGAGTTGACCGATTTAAATAAAACAAAGACTCTCGATGACATGCTTTGTGATTTTTGAGGTTTTGTGAACCCAGTGCTTTAGCAGTGATGCGTGTTCATCAACAGCCCAAGCCGAGGTGTACCGTGCACCCTTGAGCTAGTTGTCAAAATAAAATCGGCTGAGTACCTTAAGCGCTCGCCTTAGTAGTCCGGTGAAGCTGATAAGATCTTGCTAGGTCAGTAGCGTAGTCAGTTCGAAAAAAAAAACAACCATATAGACAGACTGACTTTTCTAAAAATGATTGAAATGTATTCTATTACTTATTCCTAAACACCTAAAAATTATTATATGTATAGAAGAAGACATTATAGCCTTCCTCGATAAATGAGCTATTTAATACTGCTAGAATTTTTCAAATTAGACCAGTCGTTCCTGAGATTCGCGCGTTCAAACAAACAAACTCTTCGGCTTTATAATATTAAGTATAGATAGATTCTAAAACTTCTGATGACAAGATGGTAGTCCCGTTACTAAAACTTTTCTGGCAGATTTTATAACATTTCGCAATTCATATTTCGTTTTTTTTTTAATCCACTTTACTCGTGCTCTATAACTAAAAACTGCAACGCGAAATGTATTGTATTTACCCATAAAGTTACTATAAATGTTACCAATATTACAACAATATACGGTGAAATAATACTAGTGTATGGGAGGAATATGGAAAATCATTGCATTAAAAATTACGATCCTGTTGTAGATTCCCTTTTGATACACTAGCTGTACCGTACAGTTTCACTCGAGTTTAATTTTGTTCACAAACCACGGCGTGCCACAGGGCCCTACACTTGCTATATAACTTACACCTCGGTTCTCATTATAATTTCTGACCTCCATTTTGTATCGTAATTGCTCCGGCCCTAAGTGTCATAGCACGATGTTAGACAACCTTACATTTCCTCAACAAACAAACAATAGAATGCAAAAAAAATCAATCAGATCTAACGTCACGTCACGATATTATTGCATTCTAACAAGCAATCTCTTGAACTTTGTCATAATCCTAACTAATATTATGAATTCAAATGTAGGTTTGTTTGTTTCACTGCATACACGTTGTAATGGGCATCCAAAATATAACAATGTTCGTGAGGGATAAGCCAAATTTACATTAAAACGAGCGAATCCTCTCGAAATAGCTAGTATAATATAATTAGAGAACGAATAAAATCATTTTGAAATACACATTTATATTAACTAAATTTAAATCTCATTACTACCTTCTGTGTCTATCTAGTAATGAATCCCGGAAACTGCCGAAATACTTATAAACTAGCGGACCCGGAGGACGTTGTCCTGCCTTGACAATTAAAAAAATTCTAAACATCAACCGCAGCCGCTACCGGATTCAATTGTGAATCTAAATCATTCTTGAATCCACCTGAACACACACAAAAACTGTCATCAAAATCTGTTCAGCAGGAGTGCAGCGATATACACACGGAAGAATTATATGTATAAAAATACAGACTAGCCTTTGCCCGCAGCTTCGCTAGTGTTAATGCAAATTTGGACAGATGA
This sequence comes from Antheraea yamamai, assembly GCA_036509395.1. NCBI lineage: Eukaryota > Metazoa > Arthropoda > Insecta > Lepidoptera > Saturniidae > Antheraea > Antheraea yamamai. Next base: position 19,368,704 of record AP028446.1, read on the forward strand.
ACCTATCTTTGGAAATAGTAGTTTTGTTGTTAAAAAGTCCAGTTCTGTACACCTAACGACGTGAGTGCAAACTTTTACAATGATCAGGTAAGACGTGAAAGCGTAACAAACAAACAGACTCACGTTCGCATTTATTGTGTTAGTAGAGTTAACATACTATATTTAGTACTAAAAACCTATATTCAGACAGATGGTTAAAGGAAAAACGCAAAATGTTATATAAAAAATTGATACACGTATCATATTTTGTCCCGCACTGCTCGACCAGTATCTGGTATCAGATATCAGTGTCTGGTCATCATGCCGCCTCAGTGGGTCGGTCACCGTGCCACCGCCCTACACCTGGATGCAGTTTTTTCTTTAATCATACTATTCGATTAGCAACTTTGACATAGAAAACTATCACAGCAGGGAATTTTATCTAATAGTGAGAACTCTTGTTTTTGAAGCGACATTTTCTTCCTTTTATTGTTGACAAATAATCTAAATTATTACTGCTATTGTCGAGTAGGTAATAATGTTGCAAACATGTTGTCATAGTTAGATCGTGGTTCCCTTGTTACAACTCTCCAGGGAGTTTTTGTAGTATCTCAGAATTCATGCTCCGTGATATATATATTTTTTATATCATAGGACGCAAATGAACAGGTGGGTCACCTGATGCTAAGCGATCACCACCGTCCATAGACACTTGCAACACCAGGGGGGTCGCAAGCGCGTTGCCATCCTGTGTGTGGGGGGATGAGGAAGGGGGATGAAGGAAAGGGGGAAGGATAGGGGAGGTGGTACTCCGGCGCTCTCACTGACCGAACGAAAGGCAACAATGCAAGCACTGTTATTTCATGTCGGTTTTCTGTGAGAGGGTGGTACGACTCCGGACGAGCCGACCCATTTCGCATCCATTTCACTTGTGCACAATAAATGAACTATATTACGCAAAACACCACCAATATTACAAAATATAGAGTCAAATTACATAAGATTATGGTTAAAATATAAAATTAATTACATGACAGACTAAGATCTGCCAAAAATCGTGAGATTTCTTTTGTGACGGTCTGAATTGTATTTTGTGAAACGAAAAAGGAGTAGCTATAAATGTATATACAAGTTTAAGGCTGTGAGAGAATGAGATAGAATGCGTTTCTATATAGTTTCCGTATCCTTCGACTCGTGTTTATGCGATGGTTCGTAGCCGTCTGCGTTTCCACTACTCTACCGTCGTATAAGGGCCTATACACGGACTCTGCATACCATATAGACTAGACTCTATTATATATACTATATTCTTAATGTACTCTAAGTTATCATAAGCCACTAGTATCACGCTTAGAAATAAATGATAGTGATAATAATGTTGATGTATTTTAGGTAATAAGAAATTGTAAATCAATGGCACTCTCTCTCCTTTTTCTTTCTATTTACCACCTCTATAGTTTATTCATCACATTCCCTTAAAAATTAATCACAATACCAAGTGGATTTGTTATTTTAAGTGTATATTCTGATTATGGTATAGAAATTTAGTACCTATATCCATATATATAATAAGAACGTAGATCTAACGTGTCTTTACTTTTTAGATTTTTGTAAAAGTATTGTTACAGGTGTCTTGGAATAAATACTAAAATAAATTTTAATCATTTTTAGAAATGTCTTTTTGTTTAGACACGCATCACTGTTAAAATACTATGGTCATGATAAAATCTCTTAAAGAAAATTATAAAGCACATCTTCGAGTAGCATTCAGTCTTTGTTTCGTTAATATCGCTTCGGTCTATCGGACCCGACATAAGTACGAGAGAAAAGTAGATAAATAAATTAACTTAATACATTCAGATGACTTTATTAATCACTGTTTTTTTACAATACAAAACACATAAAGCTCCACGCTGACCAAGTCGCGGGCATAGCTAGTATTAAATAAAATTGGGGAAGCTTTTATATTCGTTCACTTTTCACTGGATTTATGTGTTGAGTAATGTCATTCCGGTCAACTAATTACGGTCAAAGCACCGGGAGCCGTAACCCCAACAACTATGTTTACATTGACAGATTGAGATGCGCTCACACTGCGAACGCCCACAGATTGTCTTTTAATTTTTTAAACTGACAACACTTACTTAAGGCTTACGACATAGTGTTAAAAGCGGATCTAAACTTATTTTGAAAAAGTTACTATAGTTTGAATTTTGATTTTAATTGGAAGTGATTTCTCGGAGTGACAAACTTTTCTATGTATCTACTAACACTAATACTATTTATATATTTGTAACAAAAATATTTAAAAAAAAATAGGTAAACCAGAGCTAGTTTATTTCCGTATCTTCTCGGTGACTAGATTTTTTCTTGAACCAATGATAGAGTTTTGACGTTGACAACACAAGCATAGAGTTTTCATTGAAGAAATAGCTTTTAATTTCAATTTTGTTTATAAATTAAAAAAATATGAAGTATAACAAAAAAACTGGAACAGTAACATAAATTTAAAAAAAAAAACAGAATTGATTGTATAAAAATGTATATACAACAATAACTAGATAACGGGTCGGCGCGAAAAATACGTCTCGGTAAATAACAGCTCACTTGAAATGTGAGGTTTTATTTTGTTTAGTTTGTTTGAAATACAGCCAATGTAATCACGTTTCACATGCCGCAGTGTATTCAAAAGATGCAAAAATAATACCCGAAAAAGCAATTTAACGACCGGAGTATCTTACTTTCGCTAAATACATGTTGAATAAGTTATATTTTAAGCTTTAAACTAACAAATAATATTAAATTTTGAACAAAATTATCGATTTTAAACCTGTGGTACAAATGTTTGGCCTAGGCTCTCCAACCACGCACAAACACGCACAATAACTGAAAACGTACTTTATCCAATACGTTTTAAGGTTGAATTCACACTAAATGTTGTTTATGTTGTCTTTTCATTTGTGAGGGGAGTAATTTATTGCTTTGCTCGTTTTATCGTAAGTATTAGATAATATTTTGAACATTTGTGACTTTATTACTAGGTGTCATGGTTGTAATTAGGTTGAACTTAAAACTGTTTTAAAACTTTTTTTCTCCCTTTCTTAGTAAACAAATAGCTACACATAAGTATATATTTACGCGGACAGCTTTTAGCTTCGATTTTGTACGTGACCCTTTATCTAGTTATTGTTGATCGAAGGTATACAGACACTGATCCACAAACGTTTATCCCTGAATCACATTTTAAAAAAAGACGTGTGGCACTCGGAGACTGCCGCGGTAAAGCTATTGCATAGCATTTTCTTTTAAAATTTGAACAAAAATAACGATATTAAGAGTTTGATCATCGAATTTCGCGCAATGTACATTTATATAGATATAATATCATATATACTTTCTCTGCGCGACATTAATGTGTATTACGTATATATAAAAAAAATAAAATAAAAAAAAAACAAAGGTACTAAATAGTACACGTGCTTGTTTTAATGGTTTCTGTTATATACATAATGAAGAATGAATTTACACATATAAATATATACATACATATTGAGAATCTAAATTGAGAATTTAAACTATATGTGTGTGTGTGTGTGTGTATATATAAAAGAGGGCTACTTTTAATATCGCTTATTTTAATATCAAAAATTTGGTTATCTTTATAGCAGTATTATATATAAATTAACAAAACAAAAATTATTCATATTTAAAACACTTTGTACACAAATTATACGAGTACAGATATTCACTGTTGTACATAGATGATAAATACCTATACACCTATATACTTTCTCACAAACAGCTGATTACGGTAGTTTTCCAATACAACTAATGCCACCTAAAGGCGGGTTGCTGAACTAAAGAGACAAGCGTGATATTTCAAAAAGTCATTAAAAGTTCTGGTATTTATCGATAGATGGAAAAACTAAAAAGTATCACCGCTGTGCCGGTCGGAGTGGGGTATGTTAGGTTTTTTTCGTTACGGAATTTCTGGATTCGGTCCCCACGCTCAAGGCCCGCGATAAAAGCTATGCAATAGCTTAATAATATAAAGGATTGTAATGAAATTTAACTTAGAAGTAGATTACGTCGTAAAATATAACATAGAGTACGTATACACATAAGTTAAAAAGATCTCCGAGATCTACACTATAACAAGTAATACACCTGCTGGCGTTACCTTGGCATGTAGACGATGATATTTATTGTTTCAGGAGGATTACCCTCTTAGACAGATTCGCGAAGTTGCATCCAAGACAACAGCCCAAGCCGTGGTTCAACCACTCTGGCACCGTTGAGCTTATTGCCCAACAGTGAAGTGCCTTAAGCGCTCGTCTTAGTCCGGTAGAGCTGTGAACGCCCATCAGGCCAAAAGCGTAGACAGTTCGGAAAAAAAAACGTTACAGCAAGGACCGTTTGCTGTCCTTTGGCATAAAAGAGAGAGTATTTCAACTTTAACCAGTTCTTAGAAATAAATAATAACAAATAATAGAATGCTCGCACAACGTTTATCACTAAGTGTCCGTCCGAATGCGTCTGCGACCCGCCGTGATTGGTCCATGGGAGATAGCGCGTGTCATTTATTTTAATTCGTCCGCTTTGACGTATGACGTACAATCGCGCGCGACGCCCCCTCGTCCGATCTAATTGAACTCGGAGATTACTGAGAGCGAGCTACACAAGCTGTTTATTTGACGTCAAGGGTCTCCAAACATACGTTGACAAGCGGATGAATTCATTGTACACTGATTTAACGTTTACTATAGTTTAACTGCTTGGGCCAAGACGTCTGATTTGAGTGTTGCCAGCTTGGTCGGTTATTTGAAAGAATCGAATAAAATAAATAACTCAGTGACAAAAGAAATACCAGCATATCAGTTACTTAAAAAGTAAATACATGAGTGGATGTCACTTTGCACTTCCACCAGGAATTAATTAGCAATTGTTTTTATGTACTCGACATGTACTTGTCGAATTTAAGTCTAAAACTAGTAATAAAAGGACCGAAAAATTCGAAATAAATCTGAGTTTATTTTTTAATATTATATTTTTAGAAAAATACCTATCATAAGATGATAAACCCTTCACAATAACACTTTTTTAGTTTGCCGCGATTCTGGATCACCCAATGTATACTCAGCTACCGAATGGCTTGCAGTCCGGCATATAACAGTGTTAGTTACCGATCGCCTAATCGCCGTTAATGATCGCCTTTTTTTAATGATCACCAAAAAAAAATGGTAACAATTTTTTTTACATAAAAATTTCGACGTCACTGTCCACCTTACGAAGTTATTATAGTGATGATACAAAAGCGATCCATTCACAAACAAACAGCCCATGGAAACCGTAACACGATATCTCAAAACTCAAAATCGCGTGAACGGATAAGCTCTGTAGAATCAAGGTAGCGTGAAAATCTGAATGGCGTCTGTATACGATGTGGTATGAGTGGGATTTTGCCCATCAGTGCGTAACTTCCAAAAGAACCCTACACGAGTCATAATACGTAAACCAAATCATGTATCTATACGTATAGATACACAAACATCGAACTTGAAACTTATTGACTATTTTTTAACCGACTTCAATAAAAGGAGGAGGTTATCAATTCGTCTGTATGTTTTTTTTTTTTTTTTTTTTTTTTTTATGTTTGTTACCTCATAACTTTGGACTGGATGAACCAATTTTGATTATTCTTTTTTTATTTGGAAGCTGGTACTTCCCGTGTGGTCCCATTTTAATTTGGTCCAGTTCCGACAACGGCATCCAGTGCAAAACCGTATAAGTTTTAAATTTGCATTAGGTATGTACACGACAAATAGACGAATAACTCAATATCACGCTAACCGATTTCGATGATTCATTTTTTATTGGAAAGGACGTACTTCAAGGGTAGTTTGATGAGAGTTTGGTTAAGGTCTGATTATGGGATCCGTGACAAAGTAAGAAAATGCAAAACCGTATAAGTTTTAAATTTGCATTAAGTATGTACACGACAAATAGACGAATAACTCAATATCACGCTAACCGATTTTGGATGATTCATTTTTTATTGGAAAGGATGTACTTCAAGGGTAGTTTGATGAGAGTTTGGTTAGGTTCTGATTATGGGATCCGTGACAAAGTAAGAAAATTTCAAGAAACGAGCCTACTCCTTTCTTAAGGGCCGGCAACGCATCTGTGTTTCCTCTCGTGTCGCAGGTGTCCATGGGCGGCCGTGATCACTTACCATCAGGTGACCCGTATGTTCGTTTACCACCAATATTATAAAAAAAACTCTTCAATTCTTAGGAGCCTATTGTGCTTATGTTCGTTGCTGTGTTGCAACATGACGCAAGCATTGTAATTACATTACTTAAGGTGTATTATGTGTGAAGCGATGGTAGCCGAGTTGGTGGTAGAAACTATGGCGGATTATTGATAAGGTTGCGTTCGTACCAAACGTTACTTATTGTACAACCAATTGAAACCATATCGCATACCATACCGCAAAAATACGCATATTTTAATATACTTAAGGCGGAACGGAGTTCGCGGGCACTGCTAGTAAAATATATTTATGTACACTAAAAATGGAAAAATAAAGTAAATTTTCAAAAAAAAGTATTAACCGACTTCAATATCAATCAAAAACCCATAAGGCACTAAAAAGCGGAAAATAAATAGTTTATCAAATTAACCAAATTAAATAAAACATATGAATATGTGTGCTACCTAGAGATGTATTGGAAGTCGGTGCGAACCGAAAATCATATCATCTACATAGGTACAAAGATTAAGTCGTCTCTGTAATACATTTCTACCTGGAACAAATTTGAAATTCGGTTGGCACCGACTTCCAATACATCTCTAGGTAGCACACATATTCATATGTTTTATTTAATTTGGTTAATTTGATAAACTATTTATTTTCCGCTTTTTAGTGCCTTATGGGTTTTTGATTGATATTGAAGTCGGTTAATACTTTTTTTTGAAAATTTACTTTATATAGCAATATAATACTTAAAAGTGTACCTCTTCGAGAGTATAAAGTCTCCTATCTTTATACATATAATTCTTCTGTAGGAGTTTTTGACGGAATCTTTGTCTGTCTGGATTTTATATTTTATTATAACTAGCTGTGTCCGCGACTCCGTCGGCGTGGAATCCAATGTAACCTAATGTACCACAGTGACTAATAAAGTCATCTGAATGTATTAAGTCCATTTACTTATCTACTTTTCTCTCGTACTTCAGTCGCGCCGTCATTAAAATTACAATAACTTTTGATAAACCGAACCGATTTTAATGAAACAAAAAACTAAATGTTACTGGAAGATATGTTTTTATGATTTTCTTGAAAAGGTTTTATCATTAACGCGGTATTTTAGCAGTGACGCGTGTTCAAAAGAATAGCCAAACAGACATTTCTAAAAATGATAGAAATATAATGATAGGAATATTACTTATTCCCAGACGCCTGCAACAATTTTCTTTTACAAAAATCAAAAAAGTACAGACACGTCAGATTTACATTCATATTATATGTATATAATATAGATAAACATTCTAAACGAATATCGTTAGAAAATCATCGAAAGATCTTGGATATTCTTTTACTACTCGCATCGGAAGAGTTAACAACTGTTGAAATTTATATCTAAATAATCAATATTAAATACTGCTACCGACATCTGTTGTCACTAATGTGAAACTAACCTATATTCGTTGTTGTATATTTTATCTGTAGCATGTTGTTTTTTCTTTCTCTGAATAAAGTATTGGATCTGTTCTCACTTGAATCTCAACGTGCTTGTTTTATTAGAGGTTATGTGCTCAGAATTACGTGTTTTTCTCGTTAAGAACTTGCAAGTTAATGCTGTATAAGTTTGTGTGGACTGAGAATACACTGTGCCGGTGAAAATGAGTTCGAATTACGTTGTGAGCGTGCCAAAATTAAAAGGTCGCGAGAACTACCAAGAGTGGGCTTTCGCCGCGGAGAATTTTCTAATACTGGAAGGTACTTCGGACTGTATCAAAGTCACGAATCCAGATGAAGCCGCAGCTGATGCGAAAACCAAGGCAAAATTGATTCTAACGATTGACTCGTCGCTATATGTACATATCAAGGATGTCGAAAATACGAAGAAACTATGGGAAAAATTAAAGCATTTATTCGATGATTCAGGATTCGCTAGAAGGATCAGCTTGTTGAGAACTTTGATATCAATTCGTCTTGAAAATTGTACATCTATGACGTCCTACGTTACTCAGATCATAGAAACGAGCCAAAAATTGAGTGGATCGGGCTTTCATATTAATGATGAGTGGGTAGGATCATTGCTTTTAGCTGGATTATCTGAAAAATATTCGCCAATGATAATGGCGATTGAACATTCGGGCATTAGTATAACAGCCGACGCCATTAAAACAAAATTGATGGATTTGGAGGAAGACAGTGGCGACGTTAGCGGAGCATTTGCGAGTTATCGAAAAAAGTATGGCGCCAATACCGGAAGAACTCAGATGTCAACGTCAATGTCAAAACAGAAAGTAATCAAATGTTACAAATGCAAACAAATGGGACACTATCGTAATCAATGTCCTAGGGATGTAAAAAATTCATCAAATAACAAATTCAGTGAACGTAAACAAACAAATGCGTTCAGTGCCGTGTTCCTAAATGGTTGTTTCTCGAAGAATGATTGGTATATTGATTCAGGAGCTAGTGGCCATTTGACAGCGAATGAACATTGGATTACAAATGTGTCGAACAATCATACAGTCCAAGAAATTATTGTTGCGAATAAAGAAAAAGTGTCTGTCAAGTGCTCTGGTGATGTGAGATTAACAACATTGACAGATAACTGTGAGTATGATGTGGTTGTTGAAGGAGTATTATGTGTACCTAGTTTGACCACGAATCTCATCTCCGTAAGTCAATTGATCGCAAAAGGCAACAAGGTCCTGTTTGAGGATGATGGCTGTCAAATATTTAATAAGTGTAATGAGCTAGTTGCAACAGCTTGCTTATTAAATGGAGTTTATAAGTTGAGAACGCCTGAAAGGCTGGCTGCAGTGGTGACCTCGAGTGAAATTTGGCATCGCCGGCTTGGTCATGTCAACAGTAACTATTTAAGTAAAATGCAGAAAGCTGTGGAAGGTCTTACACTTGATAGAAAGGCAGAAATATCGAAGTCGTCGTGTATAGTGTGTTGCGAAGGGAAACAAAATCGTTTACCCTTTCCACATAATGGAAATAGAAGTGATGATCTCCTGCAGATAATACATACGGATGTATGTGGGCCATTCAAGAATGTGTCGCTTGGTGGTTCCAGATATTTTATTTTATTCATTGATGACTATAGTCGCTACATCTATATTTATTTTTTAAAAAACAAAAATGAAGCTTTTGAATGTTTTCAAAGATACAAAGCTGAGGTGGAGAATAAATTAAACAGAAAAATTAAGATTCTTAGAAGCGACAATGGGAAAGAATTTGTGAATAAAGAGTTTGATAATTATTTAAGTAAAGCAGGAATAGTTCATCAGAAAAGTAATCCATACACACCAGAACAGAACGGCTTGGCAGAGAGATTTAATCGTACTGTGGTGGAAAAGGCAAGGTGTCTGCTCTTTGATGCTAAAATGGACGAAAGCTTTTGGGCTGAAGCAGCCAATACTGCTGTATACTTACAAAATAGGATAGTGGCGGCAAATTTGAATGGAACACCTTTTGAGATGTGGAATGGAGTAAAGCCAGATATTAGCCACTTAAGGGTATTTGGAAGTGTAGTGATGATGCACATTCCAAAAGAGAAGCGCCTCAAATGGAATAAAAAGGCTGTAAAAGGAATTCTAGTTGGTTTCCCAGAGGATGTAAAAGGTTATCGAGTCTACAATCCAAGCACTAAGGATATCACAACAAGCCGTGATGTGATCATTATAGAAAATGCCAAACAAACAGAAAGTGTAGTCCAGATTGAGGAAACTGAACAATCACAATCCATTCAGGATTCAGTGGGAGACACATCATATGAATCAGGAAGTGAAATTTTTCATGATGATGATGATGAGACTTATGTACCAGATGATTCTTCTCTTGACAGTGTGGAAAGTGTTGTGAGTATTAAAAGAAGTGGTTCCTCTAGGCAAAGAAAGAAGCCGGACAGGTATGGTCATTCTAATATGTGTTTAGAAAGTAGTGTTAATCAAAATGTTTGTGAACTTTCACTTGATGAAGCTCTAAAAGGACCAGATAGGGAACAGTGGTTAGAGGCAATAAGGGACGAATTGCAGTGTTTTGATGATAATGATGCTTGGGAACTTACTGATGCACCTAAAGACAGTACTATAGTTAAATGTAGATGGGTTTTGTGTAAGAAATATGATAGTGAAAGTAAGGTTAGGTTCCGTGCCAGACTTGTAGCTAAAGGTTTTTCCCAGAAACAAGGAGTAGATTATACGGAAACCTTCTCGCCTGTTGTTAGACATACAACATTACGACTTTTATTTTCATTATCAGTCCAATTAGATCTTGATGTTACACATTTAGACGTAAAAACTGCTTTTTTAAATGGTAACTTAGAGGAGACTATATACATGCAAAAACCTGAATGTTTTAATTCCCCAGATAACTCTAAGAAAGTGTTAAAACTTAATAAAGCCATCTATGGCTTAAAACAGGCGTCCAGGTCCTGGAACAAAAAGGTAGATAGTTGTTTAATTGAAAATGGTTATAAGAAATCTAAATTAGAACATTGTATGTATACAAAGAAAATTGAAAATATGGTAACTATAGTGGCCCTTTATGTCGATGATTTTTTTATTTTTTCCAATAATAAAAGGGAAACTAATAGCCTGAAGGAAATATTGTCAAATAAATTTAAAATTAAGGATTTAGGGCAAGTAAAACAGTGTCTCGGGATGAATGTTAAATTTGATAAAAAGGAAGGGTCTGTTACTTTAAATCAAGAAAGTTATATTGAGAGTTTATTAGAAAAATTTCAAATGGCAGACTGTAAGACTGTTGAAACTCCAATGGAGACTAAGTTAAATGTAAACACTGGTCAAAATGTAACCAAACAAGTGCCCTATCAGCAGCTTATAGGTAGCCTAATGTACCTCTCGGTTTTAACCAGACCAGATATAACTTACTCTGTAAGCTATTTAAGCCAGTTTAATATTAATCATACTGATGAGCATTGGCATTATGCCAAGAGGATTTTAAAATATTTAAAAAGGACTAAATCATTTGGTATTAAATATTGTAAGAATGGAAATAAAGAAATTAAAGGTTTTGCTGATGCTGATTGGGCAAACAATACATATGATAGACGGTCATATACTGGTTATTGTTTTTTGTTATCCAATGGAGTAATATCCTGGGAGTGTAAGAAACAAAAAACAATAGCTCTTTCAAGCTGTGAAGCTGAATACATGAGTATTTCAGAAGCATGTAAAGAAGCCATATATTTAAGAACTTTGCAGTTTGAAATCACAAA
>AP028446.1:19380191-19499703 GCA_036509395.1 Antheraea yamamai
ATAAAATGTATACTTTAAGTTTGTTTAATGACAATCAGAGTGCACAGAAGTTGTCGATGAATCCAGTATTTCACAAAAAATCTAAGCACATAGATGTGAAATATCATTTTGCCAGAGAGTGTGTTTCAAATAATATAGTAAAATTATACTATTTATCGACTGCTGACATGCCCGCTGACTTGTTTACTAAAAGTTTGTGTGCTAAGAAACATTATGCCTTTATGGAGTTGTTAGGATTGGTGATTGTGTAAAATGTTACCTAATAATATTTTTTTATAAATGTTTATGGTTATGATTATTAGATATAGTGGGAGTGTTGAAATTTATATCTAAATAATCAATATTAAATACTGCTACCGACATCTGTTGTCACTAATGTGAAACTAACCTATATTCGTTGTTGTATATTTTATCTGTAGCATGTTGTTTTTTCTTTCTCTGAATAAAGTATTGGATCTGTTCTCACTTGAATCTCAACGTGCTTGTTTTATTAGAACAACGGTCTGAAGATGCTCCGTGTAGGAGCGAAAGACATCTAATCGTTTGTGGTATGTATTACACGTTAACCTGCAAAATATTTTAATTAATTATATGTTTTTTTTTATATTTACAGTTACATAACAACTGTGTTAACCGCCATTAGGTTCAACCGTCAACCAAGGAACGCGTTTTTAATTCTTTTTGTTGTTTTAGTTACTAATATTTCGCTCTCTCTCTCTCTATTACTAGGTTCAGATTAACTTTTCAGGTAAATACGTGGTAGCGACCAATCAATTGCAGACGGAAGTACAAAGTAACGTCTTCTTCAATCAAATGCATCAGCTTTAATAAGCTTAATGAACTGAATTTAAATGTTCTTAGAAATGTTATCCCATTCAGACTGATTCTTCCAAAATGTAACAAACATTTGTTCCACTCTCAATCGTTTTAAACAGTTGTATAATGAAGTTAGTAGCAATGTTGCTGATATTGACATTACTCGAAGATCCCAGAGCGACCAGACATAACTTATTTTGAAATATGTGAACCTTAGGTTCTGAATAGTATTTCATGTACTTAGAACGCTTGTGTACTCATAGATTTATGACAAATGTACAAGTACCAGATGAGAAAGGTGACTAAAAATAAGAGCTACATCACTTAATTTGGTACTTGTGTATTAAATGCACCGCGCTCGCCGACCGCTACCGTGGCCGACTCGCGTTATCCTTATTCGCAGTCTAACCCAACCTAACCAAACCGAGACAAAACTGTTTTGTTTTAACTTAAAGATTATCAAGTTGGTAATATACAAAATTATCAATGATTGTTCAGCGGTGACACATAACCTCAATACTTTGATCATGAATATCTCAGTAACTATGACTTTCCGCAGGGCGTAGAAATCGCCTCTTTCGTCCACTGCTCCCGCCCCCTCAACCTTTATATCAAGATGTGAATTGCAAATGCAGCTCCTCAAAACGCTGCCTGCTCTTTTATTCCGGTTTGTTTAAGTAACTTTATACTGCGAAAAAATATAACGCGATCCGGCCGCGGCAGCGGTCGACGAGAGCTGTGCATTTAATACACAAGTACCCTTAATTTTAAGTAAATGACTTTTATATGTTTTGTAGAGTATCACCCTAAAGTAGTATACAGTATCGCCAGACACTTTCCGCTGACCACAACTTCTGCCAGACGCTTTAAAGCTGACAGAAGAATGAATAAACTTCACTTATATTTAAATGCGTGAGTTTTAAATACGTTATTGAGCAAACAATTACAAAATTATATTTCACCAGCCAGACCAAACGTAATGAGCAAACATCCCTCCAGACATGAAAAATAGTCAGCTGTAAGTATAAACGCGAGAGAAAAACGATCGTATAATTTACTCGAAGTATCATGAAAGATTTTAAAATATAAGAAACGACCCTTCAATGTCCATATAACTCGAAAGTATCAAATATTGCTCGAATGAAAACTAAATATTGATGTATAAGAGTATTTGCAAGAGCAGATCTTATCCCTTTATGAATCAAAACAATGCTACACAAAGGGTTGGGTTTTAATAACAGATATCTCACAAAAAACTTTAATAAAACATTCTACCACAGAGTAACAATATAATTGTTTTTTAATAACAGATAATTTCCTTTACCAATTTTTTTTTTATCAAGAGCACTTATAAAGGTCTCGTCTTTATGATAAAGTACGTTATTATTGCATGTCATAATAAAATACAACTTGTAATACTGTAATAAAACTGTTCACTTGCTTTATGAGAATTCAACGCCGGACTGCATGTATTTTAAAAATTGCTTAAATGGAGACAGCGCAATTTGTACATATAATAATATATTAATCTATAAAAACGCAAAGGAATTTTTTATAATTTATGTAATCATTTGCAAGCGTTAATAATATAAATCAAACAACTTTTTCCACGCATCAACGTAAAGGAAAGACTATAAATATTCAAACACTGATAATAAATTTTGTACAATACGCAATTCATCTTGTCATAGACAACTGGATCAGAACAGAGTTATTTTAAATTTAACTATTAATGGCGTTCGGAATAATAAACGATGGTTTTTTTACCTAATTTTTACACCTCGTCTAGTTTGTTTGTATAATGCCTTTCGAGAAAGTTATTCAAAAACAATACTTACCTATTACATTACGTTTATACAGAAGTGACTTTCATGAAAATATTTTTTATCTGTGGAACTACACGTCCGATTAAAAAAGTAATTGGTGAGAGTTTTTGGCGGGATCTTGTAATGTCATGTAGTGGCTGTTATATTTTATTCATAACTAGCGGGCCCGGCAGACGTTGTCCCGCTCTGATTAAAAATAAATCCTTGACAAATTATATACCAAAACGTTCCTTATGAATCACTTTATCCACTGGTGAAAACCGCATGAAAATCCGTTCAGTAGTTTTTGAGTTTATCGCGAACAGACAGACAGACAGACGCGGTAGGGGACTTTATTTTATACTATGTAATGATATTGTGTTGTTTGACTCTATATTTCGTAATATTGGTGGTGTTTTCCGTAATGTTGTTTGGTTATTGTGTACAAGTGAAGTGGATGGGAAATAATACCACGAATCATGGATTCTGACTTGATACAAAAGTTCTAACAAGCGGGCCACCATCTTGTTAGAACATTGAAATGATCGCAAGAAACTTGTAATATCACTGCCTACTTGACAATAACAGTAATAATCTATTAGATGTTTGGTAGCCAAAAAAAAAGTCATTGATTGTTAGAAAATTACGTACATATTAATAATTTATAGGTTATATTGTTTGTAAGTTTTATAATGTAACTAGGGATTCGATTTATTATTCGTTTTTATGGCTATTTATTGTACTTAACATTTAGTTATTACTTAATGGATATCGTGTTACACCATCACACTGCACGGAAACAGGCAAGTTGCGATATAATTCAACGTTTACTTATAACCATTGCGACACATCGGCCACCTGCAGCATAACGCGACAATACGAGGAATTGAGGACTCGTCACCACCGTAGGATCGTGAGTCCCATGTCATATATTGAATCCCGATTTGATGACACTATTCGTTTAGACTTCGAGCAGTCACCTCTCTTAGGTTAGGTCGTAGATTAGGTTTAGTTTTTTAATACTATTGTCTTACACTTCGAGCTGTAGACATCTTTGAATTTTAGAGTAAATATAATTTCAATTGTAATTTTTAATATTAAAAGTGCATTTTTTACATCTCATGAACCACATAATTATGTTAGTGTTAGTTGGACCACTGCAGCAACACATAATGATATAATTTAATAAAATATTAATAAGAAAAATAAAGGCAACTTTAAATTAGTTTTATATACTCATAGCGCTTGATTTATAATTAAAAAGCAATAGACTAGTGCGGGTAATACGTTTAGGTTATTTTGACAGCGCTGCCTCACTGCCCACCCTTCGGATGTGAGTGCTTAGCGATGTAGTCTCCCATCTACAACAAACTGTTTAGCTAGTTTTATTCATAACGAGAAAGTTATATTAGTTATAAGGCCGTGCTTTTGTATTACAAAACAGTGCGCACTTCATTGTTTGTCTTGTTTTTAGGTTTGTTTACATTTTTATTAATTATATGGTAACGGTCTTCCTCATTCATACAATTTACTAAATATTTCTTACTTAATAGATAGATAATGATTAAAAGTAGGTAATCCAGTGGAATGATTTATCAATTATTTTATTTATCAATAAAACAAATGTTGTGCTGTAAAATATCATGAACGCAGGCCTCTATACTACGCGTCGTTAGTCTGACACAAGCGCAATACCATCGGTCACGCTTATTAGCATGTCGGTAACGCGAAACCTTAAGTTTTTCTCCTGCCAAAAGATACCGCTAAACGCTACTAAAGAAGTTTTCACTTGAATATTGAAAATTGTGTTAAATCAATATTTGAATATATTTTGTTATTATTAATAAAAATTAACAGTCCCAATGGATGGGCGACTAACTAGGCGTTCGTTCCAAAATCCGCAAGTCACCGTCGACATGTGGCGACTACAAAATTGAAACGCAACCTCCGCGCGCGTGTATTTATTTTTTAATTCTTTTTTTTTGTCGAATCTATGGAGTCATTAGTTTGTAATTCATAACGGTCGATACGTTTTTTTTATCGCCGCTTCTCGTAGTCACACACCCGATGTCAGGTGCATCGCTTTTAATATACTTTTCGATATAATGTGTTTAATGCAAAAAGTAACGAAGAAAACGGACCCCTTATATGGTGTAGTAAACTCTTATTAGAAAAGTTTTTATATGTTATCTTTAAATACACATTACCTACGAAATAATATCTTTCTTATTACGATAGATAATAAACAAAACGTACGTCATTACTTTCAAAGACCAAAGAGTTAAATCAATTTACAAACTTTTATAAACATGCAGTGGAAATTTTACAATTTAATTATGCCATTATTTATGGTCCATTTACTTCTATAAACAAGCAATAATCGTTCGAGCGGGTGAATTTAAAGGAATCATTTTTCTTTTTAAATTGTATGCATTATTGAAATTAATAATTTATGTATCTTTGGAATTTGATTTATATAGAAGATAATATATTAGACTGTAAATAAATTACTGATTAATCTGCCACTGAGAATTATACTTAGTACGTAGTACACATAATACTTAGGTTTGCGATGATATATCACGAATCGAATATCGAACACACATTATCGATATTTTTATCGATATAACTTATTTGACGATTTGATGATACAATCACATCAAATCAAAATTACTTTATTCAGTTTAGGGCTTTAGGCCCTAATAAGGCAATTATTAACGTCAAAACTACCACCGGTTCGGACAAACAACCCAGTCATCGAGAAAAACCGGCAAGAAACTCGATAGGGTACATCTTTTTAACATTATATTACCAATACATTATACGTTACAATCGTTTTTAATGGATGCACAGAGAGGAGTTAATTCCAGACATCACCATCATTTACACATTGATCCACTCTATAATAGCATTTGACACCAAAACCCGCTGGACATGGCGCTTAAACTTACAGTGCGGCAAATCGGTAATATACTTAAAAACCTAACACTATTACCTAAAAAAATATTACAGGTTTTACTAAGTCTGAAACAGGGGACGACCAGTTTGTTATAGTTTCTAGTATTTAGATCATGCCGGTCTTTTACAAAATGCACTTTTTCAAAGTTTTTACAGGCATAAATTCAGTTATCAAGAATGTATTGGGAGGATAGAGTTAAGATACCGAATTCTTGAAACTTAGTTTTTAATGATTCGTGAGGTCTCATATTATATATTGCTCGTACTGCCCGTTTTTGTAATAAAAATATGATGTCTACCTCAGCAGCCGTCTCCCACAGCAGAATACCATAAGTCATTAGGCTATGGAAGTAAACGAATATATATATAGTAATAACCTAGCAGTGGCAATATCTCTAAACTGGCGAATCTTACGTACTGCGAATGCAGCAGAACTTAATCTGTTCGGGAATAAATTGGTTGGTGGTAGTCAAAATTTATTTTTGACATATTTTGTCAACGAAAAATCGGTGATGATCGGTCACTTGCTCGGCGGCCCTTGTTCCTAACGCTCACTATTCGAACTCGCTCACCATACAAGCGACACGGCGGCTCGGAACATTATTTTTGGGCATTGTGTGTGTACGTGTTGGACATCTGGTGCTCTCACCATCGGCAACGGCGGCGGAGAAGACGTTATATCAGGTAAGTGAGCGTTTATCCCGGTTATAAAGAAAATTCTTTCGGCAAATATTTATCCAGGGGTATCTACCTCCAGCCAATTTTACATACAGTACACTACTAGGCTAGGTACCCCGATCAGTGTGGGTGTGGTGGTTGCCACCTCATAATCTGCACGCCTATTTTTTAATTATGTCAGGTGATAGTTACTAAACATTGAAAATATATTTCAAACTTTGTTATCTATACATATAAATGAAATTAAACAGCTATTTTCTAAATAAATATGAAAGAATATACGGGACTTCTAAAAACAATTTTAAAAATATTGTTTATCTGTCTGTATTTGTCAATTACGGCAAATTTTGTAACGGTTGGACAGACTTTGAAAGGACTTTCACTAATCGATAGCTGATTCTATAAGAAGTAAATATTGTAATTAGTAAATATTTGTGTATCTACTTAATAATCGACTTTGTCGCTGCAGAAGGCTAGTACACGGCCTCAGTTAGAATTCTAGCCAGTGCAACCTAAATGTTAATTTAATAGGCCCACGTGGCACGTGACTTTATTTCTTTTTTTTTCGAAACAGCTGCTTTACTTTGGACAAGTGAAAGACAAAAGTACAATTAACGGACTCAAAATAGACTCAGCCTGAGGGCAATCATCTGCGGATAGCACAAATAAATGTCCTGTATTGGATTTGAACCCACAATACCTCGCGGCGATAGCAGAAAGGCGACCACATACCAACAGCATAGTTGTAACATATTGGAACATGAAAAATTAATTTTAATTTCACTTCTACTCTGGCAAAAGTATACACGTAGATAGATACTAATAAAAAAAGTTGATAGAACTAATACTTCATAACAAATTACAGGGACGTCTCAATCCATGACATGGATTCGACGTCGGACGGCGCGGGACCCGACCGCGTCCGGACACGAACAAAAACCTACGTCATCTCACAATGAGCCAACAAAAAACCAGCCCGGTATATCGGTAACACAATCTATATAATATTAAACATAATACAAACAATGCTATGTTGATTGAAACGTCAAACAAACGACGTATCGATTGATTTAGATCGAAGCACCAGCCACAGTTAAGCGAAAGCAGATGATCGACTTCGTGCAAATAACAAGGTTGAGGCAACGCGACTAGCATCCTTGTAAATCAGAACCGAGATTGACAGTCGTGTAAATATTTTTATGACTAAGCGGTAATCGAAACTGGATTCGAAACTAAATAATTTATCTAATTTAATAGTGGATTGCCTTTTATCGTTTGAATTATACTTTTGTTATTAATACTTAGCCCGTATCCGTATATATAATATACTGAATAGCGATCTATCTCCACCTTAGGTAAAAGTCTCATAAAAATCAGTACATCATTTTCGGCGGGATCAGTAAATAACTATTGGATAGATATGTTTTTTTTAGTTTTACTTTTTAGACACTTAGTCCTGGTCGAAAACAAATATATATCTACCATAATTCTATGTAAAGTTTTAGAAAATTACTATTTTTTATAAGCACTACGTGTATTGTGACTTTTCTTCTAAGGAGAAGTGGGACAAGCGATGTGGTAATTATGTTTTTTTGTCTGTACATAAAATTCATTGTGACGCAGGCATTGTCATGGGTATGAACTAGTATGTAGTAAATAAAATTATAATCAATGAAAATATTTTTCTTATATAATTTTAAAAAGTAAACGTCTATTGTTATTTTGAAGAAGATAAGAATAAGATGACATCATTAAAACAAAGTCAAAAGAATTAACCATCTGCTTTCTCAAATCTGTGGACAAAAAAATCTGGTTTATTAACATCGTAATTACACCACGCTGAGATGTAACTATTTATTTTGTGTCTAAATTTTATTATTAAGACATAGTATTGTTGCTAAAAAACCACGCTATATAGTGGCAATGATTCGTCGTTTTCTCTTTGGAGCATTATCAATTTCTCGGGGATCTATGTATGCGTGTGTTAATAAACTGTTTGTTTTTTGACGGAATTCATTTCTGTTAACTTTTACGGCTCCCGTGGTTTATCCTTTTAATATGTTTGCAAATGATTACAGATACGGTGTTGCCGTACACCAGTAAATCTGGTCGTAGTATAAAAAGATCTGTTAGTTGGATTTTTTAAAGTGAAAACTTCCATAGACGCGTTAAGCAGTATTTTTGGCAGGAGATAAATCTATAATTTCGTGTCATGACATGCTACGTATGCATAATCGGTCGTATTGCGCGGCTTGCGTCAGACTGGCGAGACGTATTATAAGAGCCTCCCATCGAAAATCAGCGCTGCAGTACTACTTACAGTATTGCAGATTTTTGCTGAATGGGTTCGCCAATTGTTGGACATCTATTTTTCATTTTTAAAATGTTTTTTTTTCTGTCTAATTAGTTTGTGTAATTTAATTTAATTGTATGGTTCTTCCAACAATAAAGTATTTCTTTCTTTCTTTCTCTTTCTATGTGTAAAATAGTACATTATTATCGGCCGAGTGCCCTAAGCGCTCGCCTTAGTAGTCCGGTGAAGCTGTTAAGACCTCGCTAGGTCAATAGCGTAATCATTTCGAAAGAAAACAAAAAGTACATTATTATTATTCGGAGTGCCAATATATGTGAAAGAGAGAATAAAATAATAATTTTAATGTACAAGTTATGAAATTTAAATAATTCACACTATAATTAATTTAAAAATTCAAAACAGAACACAGTTTAATTTCCATTGTTTTGAGTTTTCACTTTTATCGGCATTTCTTATGACTGCCTTGGCTTTGTTTTAAATAGGCCATAATATAACGATAAGTATTGAGTAAGTTGAAAAAGATCCTGCCACTTGAGAGCTATCTGGGTGTGCGCATAGACTGTTAGTTACTTGAGGGTGGTAGCTAATTAGATTTAGAGAAAGCTCTACTACCTTGATATGGTTTTTACCACGAGGTTTTCCTTCAACAAAACTATTCGAACCTACGTCTATCGACGCGGTGTTCGAACACGGCAGCCGCTAAGCTATTAATCTCATCATAGCTACCACCTACCACATTCAATAGGAATATTTGTCCCTAAGTACCTCAACATCATCTTATCCTTATCCCACCTAGGTAGGGTCGGCACAACATGTTTACCTTTTCCACCCTCGTTTACCAGATGTCATCTCAGTATTCACAGGTTTTACACGCATATCATTTTTCACACAATCCAACAATACTTTTTTCGGTCTTCCTCTACTCCTATTCATCCATCATCATAATAATCATCAAAACTTTTCTAGTTATAGGGTTGTCATCCCTCCTCATGACATTCTCGTACCATGCTAACCTATTACTCCTCAACTGCTCTGTTACTGGCGCTATTTTAAAACTTCCTCTGATATATTCATTCTTAATCCTATCCATTCTAGTTACACCACACACCCACCCTAACATTCGCATCTCTACGACATGTAGTTTTCTCTCATCCGTCTCATTCGTAGCCCAGCACCGAGACGTATACAACATGACTGGTCTTATAATAGTTATATACACCTTCCCATCGAATTTTAAGGGCATATGTGGGACACAAGCTACACGTCCTTGTCTATGCAGCCATCGTTTTGGATCAAATCGCAAGCTATTTGTCCCTAAGTCCCAATAAATGTCAATAGGTGTTTCTAACGCCAGTCCCTCTTTAAGCTTTGCGTTACTATGTCAGACCATATCATCACCTACGAACAGATGAGATAAAATATAAATACGTAAGATAACTACAGAGGTGAGACTGTTTAGATAATCGGCTTAAATGAAATCAAACTTTATAAGAGATTAAGGCGTCAGACGTCACCCCGTCATGGGTGCCAGTCGCGCCGGACAGACCCCCAATCACAATTTATATGCTGGAATGATGACGTCAAATGTAAATACTGATCGAACGATATGTTGTTAGAAATCAACCGCGCCCCGTGAGACACGTCGTACTTTTATATCGAGCTGCATTCACACCGTCGTGTAACACTGATGCAAAGTAATTCGTAAAAACGCAAGCTCCCTAATAGACTTAGGCTGAGTTGCACCAAAATGTTGGTTATTGTAACCGTTAAAGTTAACTATAACAATGACAAGAGCCACTAACATTTACATTTACCAAAACCAGTTGCACCATCAAACGTTTTGTAATAGTTAAAGTTATTCGGGTTACTGCGTAAACAATGTAATTAGTCCCAAAAATCAAAGAGGGTAACATTTTTTACTTGGCAAGTCTTTGTTATACCTGTAACCAGATGTTAATTGCGTGCAAAAATCAATGCGTTGTAATTACTTTCCTTTGTTATTTACTTTGCATCTGTTTCCGTGAAGTCGTACATTAGATATTTAAGTATTGATATATTTATATCTATGGTTAATTCGGAAAAAAGTAACACAAGTATATCATATATTTTATTACATATTAAATTTTGTGGTGCATATTGAATTTTAATAACGTGTAAACAGAAATAGTTCATACTTCATAGTCAGCTGTTTTAACAAATGCTCTAAGTACAATGCGTTTGCTAATTTTTTAGAAACCTGAAATCTGTTCAAGAGTAATTCTTACCATTTTGCAAAGCGATCAATTCTAGAAAGATAAACTTTTTTCTTCGTAAGACGCAAATTATCTTCAAATATACTAGTTTCGTAATCGGACGAACTATTTTAAGTTTACCACAGGATGACTCTCAGCAACGACATAATATTTTAAAGTTTTTACTATTGAACTTGACAACCGATTAAAAAATTGACAATAACAATAACGTTAACCGGCCAACATCGAGCCGTAATAGTTAACGTTAAATCGTGACGTCATTTTAACCATTGTCAACTGGTGCAACCCGTTTTTTGCCTAATAATAACTTGAACCGTACTATGGTAACTATACAATTTCACCAAGAGATATTTAGTCTTTGTTTCATTAAAATCGGTCCACTCTCGAAAAAGTTATTGTAATTTGAATGACGGCTCGAGTTAAGTACGAGAAAAGTGTAGGTAAGTAAATGCAATTCAATCTCTTATGTAAACAAGGAGATTATATTAATATATAAAGAACATCTAAGCCACAGTAAACGAATGACTGTTTTTTGGATTAAGTTCCATGCAGATGAAGTCGCGGGCCCAGCTACTTTTTAAACAATTTTCTACGAATTGTATACGTCACGCGACGGTGTAACAACCATACGATACGCAATAAAACTATAAACAACATTCATAAAACTATTGGAAAATATATCTTCCATTAATTTTCAACTTTACGTAACACGAATAAAGCATACAACAGGTTATGTGGTGTTTTTGTAAAAATGTTAATGTCAAATAAAAACTAGAATAGACGTAGGTCGTGGCGCCTTTCGATCCGGCGGATAATTGAAAAGTTGTTCACGTCTTGTAATGTGTCACGGTGATCCATGACTTGTGAGCTCTCAAAGTTTTACTTAATGGTAACATTAAGTCGTAAGAACTTAAAGAAAAAAGCGACTTAATTTTCAAGCACCTCGTTGAGAATATTTTATTTAATACTAGCTATGCCCGCGACTCCATCCGCGTGTAACCTAATGTAAAAAAACACTGACTAATGAAATCATCTGTATATATTAAGTCCATTTACTTATCTACTTTTCTCTCGTACTTAAGTCGTGTCGTCATTAAAATTACAATAACTTTTGATAGAGTTAACCAATTTTATTGAAACTAACACTGAATGTTACTCGAGGATATGCTTTATGCCTTATGATTTTGAATATGAAATGAAATGTGAATGTACTTTTGAAATTTTTGTGAAAAAATTGTTGCAGGTGTTTTAGAATAATTAATAAAATATATTTCAATCATTATTAGAAACGTCTGTCTGTTTGTATGAACACGCATCACTGCTAAAGTACTGCGTTCACGATAAAACGTCACCAAGAAAATCATAAAGCATATCCTGGAGTAACGTTAAGTCTTGATTTAATTAAAATCAGTTCACTCTATCAAAAGTTATCGTCATTTTAATGACGACGCAAATTAAGTACAATAGAAAATTTTTCTTTTTTTTTCGAACTGACTACGCTATTGTCCTAGTAAGGTCTTAACAGCTTTACCGGACTACTGTACGAGAGAAAAGTAGATAAGTAAATGAATTTAATACATTTATATTTTTTATACATAAGAATTTCCACGCGAATGGAGTCGTGGGCACAGCTAGTAATTAATAAAAATATTGCTAACATAATTTCAATTCATAAGCTTAGTCACAGAAATAAGTCACAAGGCAAAAAAAAAATACAAATCCTGTATCACTTCCACGTTGAGAGTTTGACATAGTGACGTGCCAGACAGGGCTGAGAAACAACGCCTTTATCGACAAATCAATCTCATCGATATGGATCTTCTTTAAATCTTTCGATAAATGCATCATACAGACTTTATTAATTTATTCATTTCAAATATTATTCGTAACCGAATAATTTTATTCAAATTCAAATCTGTGCGACTTTCAGAGATTTGTAATCGCAAACATATCTATACTAATATTATAAAGCTGTTTGTTTGTTTGGTTGAACGCGCTAATCTCAGGAACTACTGGTTCGATTTGAAAAATTATTTCAGTGTTAGATAGCCCATTTATCCAGGGAGGCTATGTCTAACTTCAGCACGAATAGTCACTAAGACCAACAGGAGCGGAGCACCAATAAAGAACGTTTTAAAATAGGGGTTTTTTTTTCCTTTTGAGAGCCTCCGTTGCGTGTTCGTGTAAGTAAATGTTCCTCACGGACGAAGTCGCGGACAAAAGCTAGTAAACTATATAATTTGTTTATATACTTTACAGTTTTTAACCTTTGACCACAATCTAATCTGATTACGATAATTACGATCTGGTCTAGATGCTCAACCGGTTTTCATGTACAGCGTCTAGAACATACCAACAGGTGTTTGATGAGAGATCTTCAAATTGAGGGTGTTAACTTAGCCAAGCGGGCTTAGCAAAATGCCCTACCAACATGCAATGGTTTCATCACGGTGTTACCTTTCACCGATAAGCAGTGTGCAATTTATAACAACAACCAACACTGCGAGATCCACAATCCATTAACATTCGATATTGCCATTCCGGCCTGCAAGCGTTTTGGCAGCTGTTTGTCAGTGGCGAGATTGGTGTCATTTCCATAGACGTCACCGTCGTTCACATGTTGATACATCCTATAATGGCCATTAGACATTAAAACCCGCTTCGCATGGTGCTTGAACTCACTATCTCGTAAATCGGGATAATGTGCTTTGGGACTTTGTTATAAGACCTAACACTATTACCTAAAAAACTGTTTTTGTCTTAGTGAGCCTGAAACATGGAATAACCAATTTGTCGCTGTTTCTAGTATTTAAATTATGTTGGTCTTTTACTAAATCCAGCTTATCTAAGTTTTTGGGGACAACATTAAATTATCAAGAATATATTGGGAGGGCAAAGTTAAAATACCGAATTTCTAAACCTTATTCTTTAATGATTCGCGAGGCCCCATATTATAAATTGCTCGAACTTCCCGTTTTTGTAGAAGAAACATGGTGTGTTTAATACCATCATATCGGTAATTGCCATATCAAGCTGGTCTTGATACATGAAGGCTATTATAGAGTGGATCAATGTGTGAACGAAAGTGACGTCTGGAAATGTCACCTCTCTCTGTGCATCTACCAAAAACGAATGTAACTGTATATGTCTATAAATATATGGTGTATTATGTTATATACAATGAAAAGATAAACGAGATCGAGTTTCTTGCTGGTTTTTCACGATGACAGGGTTTGTTTTCCGAAGCGCTGGTAATTTTCACGTTCATAATTGCCTTGTTAGAACTTAAATTGAATAAAGAATTTTTAATTTGATTTGATGTGCTTTGGGACTTTGTTATAAAATCTATTGTAGAGGATTGTCATTCCACAGTTGTCAGACAAACAATCATAGAGACATGTGGGAAACAGCGATAATGTGCGTAAGTGGGTGAAGGTGGCAGACAGTGACTCGGCAGAAAGCCTCGGCGCCGGTCCGTGCCTCGCTCATTACCGCCGCGCCGCACCAACTAATGCCGGCAAGGAATGTTAAAATAACATACTATAACTTAGCTAGTTAGACGAATAGCGAACGTTTTTGTGATAAAAATAAAATGACTAAGATAAACATTATATATTTTAACACAGCGATAGAGTGAGATGCGATATATTCAATATATTCGATATACCTGTCGCGATGGCATAATGCAACATTTTAGGAGCATCCGGAGCACAAACACATGATATTAACATTTATTATTGCAAAAATCAATTACAACTGATTTATTCTAATCTATATACATAACTAGCAGGCCCGGTAGACGTTGTCCCGCCCTGATTATAAAAAAAATCCTTGAGAAGTTATATACCAAAACGTTTCTCATGAATCACTTTATCCACTGGTGAAAACCGCTTCAAAATCCGTTCAGTAGTTTTTAAGTTTATTGCGAAGAGACAGACAGACAGACGCGGTAGGAGACTTTGTTTTATACTATGTAATGAAATGATATAGGTTTGCCAGTGTGCGCGCATCACTATAAATCTATTTCGAAGTGAAAAATCCTTTAGGCGCGTTGAGTAGTATTTTTTACAGGAGATAAACTTATAATTTCGCGTGATGACATGTTAGTTAGCGTGACCGGCCGTATTGCGCTTGCGCGGCTTACGTCAGACTAGTGACGCATAGTATAGGGGCCTGTGTACATATAATATTGATATTTTGCAGCTTAAGATACGTTTGATTGATTAATAGATTTTATAAAAATGTATATAAGTATTGCTCCGAGTGCCAAAACATATGAAAATAACACTGACGTTACTAATGTCAATAAACAAATCCTAAAATTTAAATATTGTTATTCATACTATAATTATTTAAAAAATCAAAAGAAAACACTGTTATTTCATTGTTTTGAATTTTCACTTCTGTCGCCAACCCGACTGCCTTGACTTTTCTTTTTAAAGTAAACAGACTATATGTTCAAATAAAAAAAAACTTTTTAAAAGAAAAAAACACTAACGGACCCTGATTACATTACGTAATATAAAAATGACATTAAATATATTTATCGGCCACCTTGCCGCTCGCATTAACACAAACGGATACACGGCTCGCACGTCGGCAATAAAAATCGCATTTAGAATACAACAAAAAACAACGAAAATAATAATATACGAAAAAAAAAACGGATTGATTGATGAAGTTCGCAACATTTGCTTTACTGTCGAGCGAGCGGTTGTGACACACCGTTTTGTAGAGCAGTGCACAAATTAACCAACATTCGGAAATGTACTATACCTACTAAAAATAAAAGTAGTTCCTGAGATTAGCGCGTTCAAACAAACAAACTGTTCAGCTTTATAATATTAGTATAGATAATATCCGTATAACTTCGAATATACCAACATTTAACTGGAACAGTAAAGTTGTGAAAAGGTGTAGACAATAATAAATTTATTAAAAAACTTGTAAGTGTTATAAGGTATTAACATTACATTATCAATATAGTAGATCTATAAATGCACTACATAATCTTGAACAAAGATCTTACCTGGCCAGTCATAAATGACGTCTTACTCGGAACGGAAGCGGGATTGGTTCAATAAAGTGTGATATCATGTAACAAAGCGTAGACGGTTGTAGGTGTTTGTGACGTACAAATTTAATTAATACATACATTTCAATTTCAAATCTAAAAGGTTCATAGTTGGTTTTATTAAAAAATATATTTTAAACAGAACAAAATAGTAACATGATTTTGCTAGGTAATATACTGTTTCATTCGTTTTGGAATTAAAAAATGTAAAATATATGCCATAGCAAACAATAATTATGTTATTAATTTGGTACTAAGAGTAATTTATCAGATTATAATGACGACACCGTGCCGCCATCTAAAAATTGAGAGCGGGGCACGAGGGCGAGTGTGGTTCTAAAAGAGCCGATTTTGAGGGCAAAGCATTCTATTGCGGACGCTCGAGGAGATCAGGTCTGCCAATAAATCCCCCGGTCGTTACTCATTGAATTGTATTCGCAAACAGATTATATCTAATAGCTGCTTGACTGGATTTAACGCCTACGACGCAATTGAACCAGAACTATGCAACGACCCTTCAGCATGCCCTGGCCTTTCACCGTCATATATATATAACTCCACACGAATGGGAATAACCTGTCATATGGACTTGCAATTCCAAACTCACAGCACTTTTGTGACGCAATTTATGAACACTCGCTTCAACGAGGTTTTCTGAACGTGATCACCGTGTGTCATGACACAATCAAATGAAATGACCAGTCTTACATATCTCATTATATATAACTAGTAGCACGATGAAACCATATCGCATTATTACAATCTTCACACTATTTCATTTGCAATCTAAGAATTAGTTCCCACATACGTAAGGGGGTGTCCATTAATTTCATGATGGGTTTAGAGATGAGTGGGTAAAGCCAAATCTCACTAAAGTTCGTGTGGGAAAGAGAGTCGGCTAATATCACGTAATTTTTATCCAGTACAAAATAGTGTAAAAACATGAGAAAATCAGATTAATTTAAAGTAAAACCTGTTTCTAGACTAAAATATGCCGAATTCTGACATAATTCTTATATTATTAAAACCCATGATTAGGTGTGAAGTTATTTAGTATTGATATTTTGTAATGTAATGTAATAATAGGTATAACTAAATGTAATAATAGTAAAAAGGTTAAACAACAAAGCAAATAATGTTTTTTTTAGTGAATTCAACGCATTTATACTCAAATTACGAATGTTAAAGATCTCGTTTGAGATTAGGGGAGGGGAGAGAGGGGTCGAGACTACTAGGTTCAAAAAATCCTCAAAAACGCCTCACGTAATTAATGGGCAACCCCTAAGACGTCGCGGACAGTCACGGACCACCTGAATGTACATAGAAGAATATGACTAGATATGATTAACAAAATGACATTACGAGGGCTGACACTAAAACTGACTTGGAGAAAGTTTTTGGCGGGATCTTTGACTGCCATGTAGTCGATTTTATATTCTACTAGCTTCTGCCCGCGACTTCGTCCGTGTGGAATAGTTACTCTGGGCTAACTAACACGCAGCGGAAGCTTTTATAACGAAAAAAAATCCGATTATGAAACATTCTTCATTGGTGCTTTATACACTTTATAAAAATGTATAGTATATAATTATTGCTTCGAGTGCCAATTGACATGAGAACCACACTAATGTTAGTAGTTTCAATAAACAGATTCGGAACTTTAAATATTTTCATTCATACTATAATCAATACGAAAAGTCAAAAGAGAAGACATTTATTTAATTGTCATCTCTCGGCAGTCCTTACGTCTGCCTTTTTGTTCCACGATAAGATTAGTAAAACCAAGATGTGTATAGGAGTGGAGTTGTGTAAATACATCAGTTATTGCCTATTCAAAAGCCAAAGTAGCAGAGAACTTGATAACCAAGTAACCATCAATTCTCTTCCAATATAACACCGACGGTGAGTTCACTAAATCGAATCAATAAAACGTAGGGCCGCGGTCCGACTGCAAGCGACGAGCGTCACTGATTATTTATCTGTTTCTAACTGAAGCGATGATGTCCGCCGTCGTTTAGAAATGTTTTACCAGTACGTTTTTATGTAAAACATGCATATTTATCAAATCAGTTTTTAAAAGACCTACTGCCCCTCTTCCCGAAAGAAGGTATGGATATAATCACCACGCCAGCCTACGACGTATTGGCGATTTCAAATTCCAAGAAATTCACAGTTATTATGCAGTTATTCACAGCTTTTGGGCTTAGCTTATAGCGTGTTCGGGCATCGCGTTGGTGGAAGTATGTTAGAATCCTTGCAACTAAGTCGGATCTTTCGGTGAAGGTAAACATCGTGAAGAAACCACAGCATGGTGGTACAGCTTTTTATTACCACTCCTTAGCTGAAAATCTGATGATATGTTCCTACCGCTGCACTTCAGAGCCAGTCCCCGTCTAGGTTTGTATGTTTACCATTTTAGACCACATCTTCATTTAAAATCAGATGAGATTGTGGTCAAATACCTATAAAGTAAAAAAAAAACTTTTTATATTTCTTGAGCCGGTTATGATATCTTAATTTTTTTGTACTACTTGGGCTGAATTCTTTACTTCCAATTAAGGTTGCTTTGTACTATGTAATCAGATACATCAACCGTCCTGTAACATAACTAAAAATTATGTTTGTCACGTAATACAAGCAAGTCTCATAATTTTTTTGTTAATTAATTAATTGTTTGACTATTCTATTCTATACTTTGCGTTTAATAAAAACACCTCTAGTTAATATGTCTTGTTATATTAAAGTAAAATTATAGGGGTTAAACACTTGGTTCTTTAAAAAAAATACGAAATCTTAATTGAAGATAAAATTATTAAAGTCTTAAAAAAACACAATTTTTATGATTACGCGTTCAGCGATGTGTGAAGTGAGATAAACAGTTTGGTGATGCGCATGCGCAGGACAAGATAAGTAGAAAACAACATTCTTTAGGAATAAATTTTGTAAGCAAAGTTGATTTTTGCTTTCAGTTTTTTCATATTTTATTTCACTCTACATAAAATATATGTTCAACGTAATAAACAACTCAGACGAAGTCACTGGTCTTAGCTAACGACAAATAAATTAAGAATAAATAAGACATGAAACCAAATGAAGAGTTATCAAACAAGAAATCTTTTGATGCTTCAATTTATTATGAAATCTCTATGCTTGGATACGAGGCCACTCATTCACAACGTCTCTCCAAATAGAATACCTTCACCTCATGTTTTCTCATTAATTTTCCAATTATGTTCTCCTTTTCGTAATGACTTATTTTATTATTGTCGTTAGCAGTGTAACCAACGCCTAAGACGTTGTGTCAAGGGGGTGGATAAGAGGCGAGAGGGGATGCCTTCAATCCCTCGGGATTTTACTTTTCAGCCCCTGTTATTGTTTCAATCTCTCGCCGCAAAACTTCGATACAGAGGGGGGTGGATTGAAAAAGTTACTACAAGCGACTTACCTAACGATTTACTCAACCTACTATATAGATTTCCTTTTGATAATAATGATCTAACTTCACTCTATGCTCTGAAAGCAGTGTTGCCCAAATGCAAGACCAAGACGAGACTTGGCTTAGTCTTGGTCTTGGTCTTGCATCAATACACCTGGTCTTGGTCTTGGTATTGCGCTCTAAGTCTTGGTCTTGCTGCAAAAATCTTTCAGGTCTTGCAATTGTCTGTAAGCCTATTTCTATTTATAAAAACGCGTTAGGTTAGACCTTAGAAAAAGACATCAGATCAGTACATTTTGAGCTTATTACAAGGACATAAGAGTGTCCGTTATTTACCAAGTTGGCATTTTTGGTTTGGGTATCGTTCAAATCATTCTAAAAAGAATTAAAAAACCTATGTCATTTAACCGTGTCTAAATGACGATACTTTTCACATTCATTTAGAAATCAATTTTTATCTTGATTGTTTTATTGAGTAATTTACCAAATATTATTAATTCTCTATCCGTGTGATGAAGAAATTTTAATATGGGCGTCAAAAATTTAATTTGTATATTTTGTTACCAGTTGCTTTGTGCCTTCTTACCTAACAATAGAATGTACTACGTATGTAGGCGTGTATGCGTGACGTTCCTCTTTTGATCAAATTAATCTAAATTCATTATTGCATTAAACTTATCTATGCTGCTGGTGTATTTATGTACCTAGTAGCTACATAGTGTACGTACGACAGTAGTTGATACATGATAAATGTTTGTAGATACAGTTCAATATACAGGTATAGCAATAATGTGTATTATTACTAGCTTTTGCTCTCGGCTTCGCTCGCCTTAATTAACCTATCTCACGACATTAGAACTTTTTCCTGATAAAAGATATTCTATTGTCTCTTTACATACTTCGTGCAACATGTAGACAGCATTTCATTATCGGTTAAGTCGTTACCACGTGAAAGCGTAACAAACAAACGAACTCACATTCGCATTTATAATATTCGTTAGGATTTTCACTTCTGATAAAATTAACGTATATTTATTGTTAAATTAAACTTATGGTGATGTTTCATTTATGTACCTACTAGCTACATGGTGTACGTACGATAGTAGTCGACACTTAGTAAATGTTTGTACAGTTCAATTGAAAGGTACAGTAATTATGTGTATTATTACTAGCTTTTCTTCGCGGCTTCTCTCGCCTTAAAATAGACTGGAGTTATCCCTCAACAATAGTAAAGATATCCCGTAGGCTGTAATATTTTCTGTACTCCGCACAACGTGTAAACAAAAGTTTATGATGATCAGTTAAGTAATTAAAGCGAGAAAGCGTACCAAACAAAGAAACTCATACTCGCATTTATAATATTAGTTAGCGTGTTTACAATAAATGATTATAAATATAAATAATATCGTTACGACTATAACATATCGGTATTGAAACCAAATACTCAATAATGTTCAAATTTAACTTAGCTGCAAGACTGCAAGAGTCTTGCAGGCCTAGTCTTGTCTTGCAGAAGTCTTGCAGGGGTCAGTCTTGGTATTGGTCTTGCTAAAATTTGGCGGTCTTGGTCTTGGTATTGGTCTTGCAAAAACGCAAGAACAAGACCAAGACTGCAAGAAATTTTGGGGCAACACTACCTGAAAGGGGTGCGTAGAGATGAACAAATATTAATGATATTATCAATTAAGGTACTAGCCTTGGCTCGCAGCGTCGCTTATTTTAATGTCGATATTATTTATCTGTCGAGAACAGTACTTTTTTCTGTATAAAACCTATCCTACGTGTATGCGAAATTTCATAATTATCGATTTAGTGGTGATAGTCTAGTGGTTTGACCAGTAGAATATTAATCCGTTGTCATTAAATTCGATCCCCACCGTGTACCGTTGAATTTTTCGGAATTCACATGTATTTACTAATCTAAATTGGTAACACTATCTGCTAACGGTGAAGGAAAACATCGTAAGGAAACTTGAACCTGAGAAATGTTCTTGTAGTACTACTGTATGTGGAAAAACATAGAACTGTGGATTTCTCAGAATTTGAAATAGTTAATACGTCGTGGGCTATCGTAGTGATTATACCCAGACCTTCCTTCAGGAAGATACCTATGGCCTTGCAGTGGGTCTCTAACAAACTGATGATGGTAATGATGACCGGTTTAGTAGTTAAGGAGTGAAAGAGTTAGAAACAAAGTCACATTCACATTTATAATATTAGTAAGAATAGCATATTTATTTTATACATTACAGTACACATTCTTGATGATTTAATGTATGTGCGTAAAAACTTTGGAAAACTGAATTTAGTAAAAGACATGTATAATCTAAATACTAGAAACTGTAATAAACTGGTCGTCCCATGTTTCAGACTTAGCAAAACCAGTAATAGTTTTTTAGGTAATAGTGTTAGGTTTTACAATAAAGTCCCAAAGCATGTTACCGATTTGCCGGACTGTATTATATTTATAATTTAAGCGCCACGTCAAACGGGTTTTAGTGACAAAAGGATATTATAGAGTGGATCAGTATGTAAACGATAGTGATGTCTGGAATTGACTCCTCTCTGTGCATCCACTAAAAGATATCGTATGATGTATTGGAAATATATGTAAAAAAAATTTACCCGATCGAGTTTCTTGCCGGTTCTTCTTGATAACTGGGTTGTTTTCCGAACCGGTGGTAGTCTTTGACGTTCATAAGTGCCTTATTAGGGCCTAAACTGAATAAAGTATTTTTGACTTGATTTGATTTGACCTATTTACACTCCACTTTTAACAATCGCTTGTACTTAAAGTCACTTGATCAGTAATGTATACCACTAGGGTCACCTGTTAGCAGTATCATGGAATAATTACAATCTGCGACTTATTTTCTCTTTTTCCTTATATCAATAGTCACTTTGTTATACTTCAATAAAAAAATCAGCTAACTAGCAACTATGATGTCACATTTAGACAATAAATACGGAAAACGAACGAATGGCTTCATTTTTTTTATCCGAGCGCAGCAAGGCCGGCTTCGCTCTTACCGCCTTATTAACGCGGCATTGAAGCTGGGACTTCAAATGTGCGGTAACACACTCAATCGACGAGATTAGTTCGTCACGATTTACGGAATAACATCATTATACGGCTTCTGTGTTATATTATGACCTTAAAAATTCCTTTCAAAAGTGTTTGTTAAGAAATCTTTTTCGATATAAATTATAAAATATAAGTACCTATTCAATTTATCTAATTGGGTACTCCAATAACAATTTACATTAGTGTTTAGTAGAAAGTTGAAACACGTTGTCGATTGAAGTCAGTTCGGTCAATGATATTTTAAGTAAAAAGGTGTAGATACGTTACCAACATGATATTTTAACAAAACGAATGGCACGATAACGCACACATACGTAAAGTAATATTATAACGCCACACTGTCTTATATAAAATGTGGAAGTAAGATGGCATGTTCTCAATATCGGCGGTGAAAAAGAAATAGTTATATGTCGCTTAGATACGGGCGGCTTGACGAGGCAGCCGTCAAAAATAAGCTAGCTAGCCAAGTTTTAACAAGCCGCTGTCGAAGCGCTTATTACGTATCTATCTACAGCTATTTAGTTATAATATCATTGCAATTCGGTACCTATGGTGACCTTGAACATTAAGTAAAAGAAAATATTGTTGATAAATAAACGTATTTTACTACTCATATAATGTACTGCTAAGCATGAAATTGTAAGTTCAAGTTCGATTTGTTGTTAGTAGATTAGAAGATAATAAAATAATAAATTTTAATTATAAAAAACTAAATCATTACACAGTATAAAACAAAGTCCCCTAACGCGTCCGTCTGTCTGTCTGTTCGCGATAAACTCAAAAGCTACTGAACGGATTTTCATGCAGTTTTCACCAGTGGATAAAGTGATTCATGAAGAAGATTTTGTTATATAATTTGTCAAGGATTTTTTTTTATAATCAGAGCGGGACAATGTCTGCGCTACCTGCTAGTAATAAAATAAAATAATAGTTTCGCTTTTATTTTCATCATTTTTTCGAATCCGGATGACAAAATCTGTCCTCTTTTAATATAAATATAATAAAATACAAGGTTTTTAAGAAAATGTTCCGTTTATCACTGTTATTTTTATGTTATGTGAAAAATAATTTATCAAATGATATCATGAATTCAGAACTCCTATATTATATACTTCTATATACGAATATGATTTTCATTTCGCTATATTATAACTCGCAAAAATCGTATATCTGTTTTATACCGCAAAGGTATATTATTTCACTTTACTAAATTATAATTCGCAGAATCCATACGGCTATACTATGGAATAACAATGATAAAACATTTAAAATTAATATAATTTTATTGCATATTATTATTTTATTACATGCTAGCTTTTACTCGCGGCTTTGCTTGCGTCAACGTAAATTTGATCTACTCCTCGAGAACAGTATATTTTTTCTAAATAAAATATGCCCTACTCTTGACAATGCGTAGGTATACAAAATTTTACGAAATGAACTTACACTCAACTTTATAATATTAGTAAGTATTAAGGTTCAAAATTGAAAATCAATATATTGAAAACACTTTTACCAAATGACTATCCGGTCTTCCGTCTGTATCTAACCAAGAAATCATGTTTTGAATAGGTATAAATCGTTAAAACGTTCACTAATTTTACAATTTTTTTTATAAAGGCCTTTATCTTTCCACACAAAACGTAATCAATATAACCTATCCGTTTACAAAAAAAACCTGATTGTTTTTTGAAGTGAAACTCCTTCTGCCACGATAGGCAAATTCTCAGTTACGTGTTACGCGTTAAACGTAAGGTAGGTATGTATTTGTGTGTATGTGTAGGTATGTATAAGTATCTCTCTGGGTCTAGTAGTATACCAAAATGAGTAAATGTATAACTAAGTATGTATATTACGGAACTTCATATAGTATATAGTTTGTGAGTATTCGCATATATATACTAGCGAGCCGGGCGGACATAATTCCGCCCTGATAATTAAAAAAAACCTTGACAAATTATATACCCAAACCTTCCTCATGAATCACTTTATCTACTGGTGAAGACCGCATGAAAATCCGTTCAGTAGTTTTTGAGTTTATCGCGAACAGACAGACGGTCGTGGCAGAGGACTTTATTTTAGAATATGTAGTGATATTTAATATATATAAGCCAAAGAACTTACACTGCCTCTACGTGTACACATTAATACAGGCAATGTTCCATTTTACTCAATAAATACCTCTTAATATTTTGCCTGCGTAAAATTCTTCCTAGAGCTTTAAAAACCCATGAATTTCAGACGCAACTTTAGATGGCTTCCAAAAGCTGTAACTATGTGTAATAAAGGAGAATGATTCAAACCACAGCACAAATCAATACAGGTATAAGGCAGGTTTTTTTTCTGATCCACTCTAACTACGACCGTGTTTTCCAATCAGAGCGATCGAGCGCTAGCGGCGGCAATTTTTGTCCAATCTCATGGATTTCCGGCGCCGGCACTTCACTTCCGGATCCGCGGAAACGAGATGACACGGTGCGAACGATCAAACTGTACGTACGTACACACCGACAGACTGTGTCATAATAATTTCCCACTATTTCATATTTACAAACTAACTTTCTAATTTTAGCAGTTAATTAACTAATGATCGAAATCCCACCATAAATATTATTGTTTTCAATTTCAATATCATCTAAGTTTTCTTCTGACGTAGAGTGTTGATACAAATATTGTAGATTAGTAAACGTAAGGATAAATCAAATATATGACTGTCTTAGGTTTTTTTTTTATATCATACGAGGCAAACGGACAGGTGGGTCACCTGATGTTAAGCGATCACCACCGTCCTTAGACACTTGCAAGATCAGGAGAGAGGCAAATGCGTTGCCAACCTGTCTTGGGGGAGAGGGGGAGTGAGGGAAGGGGGAAGGGGAGGGGAGGTGGGCCTCCGGCGCTCTCACTGACCGAACGAAACGCAACAATGCAAGCACTGTTACTTCACGTCGGTTTTCTGTGAGTGGGTGGTACTACCCCGGGCGAGCCGGCCCATTCATGCGGAAACCATTAATAGCTTCAGCGTAGCTCTATCACCTGCAAAAAAAAGGTTAACCCAGAACAGTCATTTTATCTTTTACATTATAAGATAATTGATTGTTTGCATTCCTATTTTGACTAATATAGTCATCATCATCGCATCAGCTTGTAAGAGACCAACCCCAGGGTCATAGGCCTTATATCAAAGGAAGATATTGTACTAATGCAGTAGGTACCACGCCAACCCATGACGTATGGCAAATTTAAACCCTGAGGAATCCATTTCTGTGTTTTCCCACACAAGTTGATACTACTAGAACATTTCTCAGATTCAGATTTCCTCACGATGTTTACCTTCACCGTCAGCCGATGTTGTTACCAATTTGGATCAGTAAAAGGAAGCGAATTTTGTAAAATTCGTTGGTATTCGTCAGTTGGAATCTGCGACATTGAATTGATATTCCATCCATCAAAGCAATCGACCATCACAACTTAAAATAAGACATGAAAAATCTTATTATACTATACTAGCTGATTTCCGTGACTTCGTCTGCGTACTTATTATTTCAATTGTTATACCTCAACGGGATTAGGTCGCGTTTTCGACGAAACCTTTTAGGCGGCTTGAGTTTTTTCGACTTTTCCAACATTTATCGTTATATTTCAAGCAATGTAAAAAAATCTCAACAGATTATACCTATACATAAATCTTCCTCGTGGATCACTCTATCTATTAATGAAATCTGCATGAAGATGCGCTCAGTAGTTTCTGAACTTATCGCGATCATACAGACAGACGTGATAGAGGACTTTGTGTTATAATATGTAGTGATTAATATAACTTTAATCTCTTTGTGAAAATCATGTAAACTGACATATGAAACGGATAATTAACTTGGAACAATATAATAATTCATACATTATTTCACGTAAGCGTCACGGTTCTGTTAAACAACGATTGTAATTCACGGTACATTAATCCATTTATCTAATATACAATCAATATTTTCCTTAATTACGTACGATAATTGTTATTGCTTCTTTGCGATTGAATAAACACGGCTGGTTGTACCACGACGTTACGGCTTTCATCCGTTAAAGATCAGATATAATTTGTTTCTAATTTTATTACCAAAAAAACATATCTGTACCTACCGAGTATGTCATCCTCTTTGGCAGACTAGCTGAAACGTTTCAATTTATTGTTAATAGAGATAATCCGATACGAAATATATATAAGAGTTGTTGAGGTATGTATGCTTGGTACACATATATGTTGCAACAACTCATATATATATGAATAATTAACTTAGCTTAGGTAAGCTCAGATAGGTCGCGAATTCTTCGCACTCTGGCTGCGGCGGTAGGACAGGGGGCCCATTTTCCCATTGCAGGTCCGGCGGACGGAAGAGACGGCCGGTGTGTACACGGCTGTCTCCTAACAAGACGGGGCCTGGCGGCGGCGCTTTTGCTGCTGGGCCAACCGCTGGGGCGGCACGATGAAGTCTATAGAGATCTCGTGTCGCCCCAACTATAGCGGCAGACGTACACCGTGGGGTTTTAGTCCGTGCGAGTCGGACATACACCACTCGCTCCCCCGAGAGGGTGGTGTATCCATAAGGGATTACCACAC
This sequence comes from Antheraea yamamai, assembly GCA_036509395.1. Classification (NCBI taxonomy): domain Eukaryota; kingdom Metazoa; phylum Arthropoda; class Insecta; order Lepidoptera; family Saturniidae; genus Antheraea; species Antheraea yamamai. Next base: position 19,407,219 of record AP028446.1, read on the forward strand.
GTAAAAAAAAGAAGAGTGTACCCTTGAGCTAGTTGTCAAATAAAATCAGCTAAGTGCCTTAAGCGCTCATCTTAGTAGTCCAGTGAATCTACTAAGACCTTGCTAGGTCAATAGCGTAGTCAGTTCGAGAAAAATAAATAAAAATAGTTAATAGAATATGTCGTTCAAGCAATTGAACGATCTCCTGCATGTATAGACACCACGTATGGACTTAGAAATAAACAGTCTATTTTACGTACTCCAGGTCTTACTGTTACGTTGTCCAAGTCAGTCTAGACTCCTACAGTAGTGAAACCGAGACTCCTACATATCTATAATCATTACATAATATAAAACAAAGTCCCCTACCGCGTCTGTCTGTCTGTCTGTTCGCCATAAACTCAAAAACTACTGAAAGGATCTTCATGCGGTTTTTCACCAGTCGATAAAGTAATTCATGAGGAACGTTTTGGTATATAATTTGTCAAGGATTTTTTTATAATCAGGGCAGGACAACGTCTGCCGGGCCCGCTAGTTCAGTATATAAATATCAGAACACAAAAAGCCCGTTCAGTACCTTCTTTTTCACTGTTTGTCAAACAATTTTCTTAATTCTTTGTTTAGTATCAATTGATGTGATTTAGTATTAATAAAAAAAAATTATTACTTTTTCTTCCCTAAATTTCGACAAGTCAAAGCTTTTTATGTATAATATGTGTTATACTTAAAGACCCTTTTTAATCCATAATATTAGTACACTCTTTGTTAAAAAAAACTAAATAATATCGACACTTAAGACGATTGCTAGCATTGTAAAAACCACAAAGGACTAGACTTGGTAGGCATACGATATCCAGCCATAAGCTATAAGTCTGAAGATTTGGGACTACGCTTTTTTTATGTGAAGAATTAAAAAAAAACGTGTATGAAAATAAGTTTGATGGAAACTAAAACAAATCTGGATCTCGACAACAACGCCACCTACCGGGTCCAAATACAACTAAGAATAATTCAAGTAACCACATAAATACAACGTGAAACTTCTTTGGCTTATATGTATTAATTTGATATAAATATGAGGATGCTCAATAAGTATATACTATACGAAGTTCCGTAGTATAAATACTTAACTATACATTTAGTCATTTTTGTATACTACTAGACCCAGCAGACACTCATACATACTTACACATACACACAAATAGATATCTAGTTTATGTATAACGCGTAACGAAAATTTTCCCCTACCGTGCCATAAGAAGTTTCACTTCAAAAACTCATCAAAATTCATGAAGCCCTTTCGGATGAAAAGAATTACGAACTCACGTACACTGGAATTTTATACATATAATTATAAAGCGCAAGATATTATTTATTTGTTTGGCTAACAATTGGATTTTTTAAATTCTTTGCGGGCTCGGCGGACGTTATCCCACTCACATTATCCCACCCTGATAACAAAAAAAAACAACAAATTATATACCTAAACCTTCCTCATGAATCACTTTATCCGTTCAGTTGTTTTTGAGTTTATCGCGAACAGACAGACAGACAGACGTGGTGGAGGACTTTGTTTTATAATATGTATCTAATGATATATATATAGAAAGCTAAAAATTTGTTATCAAAACGCTACAACACTCAGGAGTGGAGCAATTATAATACAAAGTGCAGGTCAAAAAGTGCATTAAGTATGAATAATTAATACGTGCATGCCATGAGGTGCGGTGCGCGATGTGGGGCCGAGACTACCAGACAAGAATCAATCATATCCGAGAAAGGCCAAATTGTGTATTCCTACAACAGCGAGGCGTCACGTACGCAGTCAATCGCGTGGTCAACTCTGTTTAAGTTTAACTCTTTTGAGAATAATGCAAAATAAAAAAAAAACGCAAATGAACCCGCGGTGCACAGGTAGTAGTTAATAATATAGGAGATGATTCGCCCCAGTAACCCAGAGCCGCGGGGCGCACTCCGACCAGGATATTACTCGCTTAACCCACACAATGCAAACAAGTTGTTACTCGTTGGCTCTTATATATAAAAATATACATTATTTGTGTAGGTACGTCTATATATTTTTGATATCGTCTTGGCATTCTTTATTATTTTCCCATAGCCGTCGTTTAGGATTACATGTGCTCAAAATTACAACAATTAATGTTGTCAAGGATTGTTCCACACAACGGAAAGCAAATTATTCAAGACGTCGTTATTTTGCTGTTGATTATCAATTGTCCGTAATTATTAGTGGCAATAATAGTCATATATAATCAAAAATCCCTTTCGTTAAAAAATGTATGAGAAAATTAAAAATGGGAGGGCGGGGTTAGGAGCGTGAAAATTTGGGGTTATAGGTATTTTTGATGGCAAATCTATCTTCTATATATATATTAGAGATTCCCACCTATATATTGACTCATCACGATATCTCTGGAACCATAAGGCGTAGCGACTTGAAATATTCCTTTCGCCGAATAGAGGTCAGCTAAGAACGGATTTTACGAAATTCCACCCACAAGGGGGGTTGCGGGGGGATAATCAGGGCGGGACAACGTCAGCCGGGCCCGCTAGTAAAAAATAAAATAAACAAACAAACCGACAGACATTTCTAAAAATGATTGAAAAGTATTTTATTACTTATTCCAAGATAACTGCAACAATTTTTTTTACAAAGATCTAAAAAGTACAGACACGTTACTTTTACATTCTTATTAGATATATAGAAGATAGAGGAATTAACTTGTAGTGGTCCGCTTCTAGGCCTATAGTAGCCCAGTGGATAAGACCGTGCGCCTCACATACCAGACCTACACATCCAGACCTCCCATCCCCACTATGTCATCGAAAATTACCAAATCAAGGTCCTCCCCACCACTAGTGCTTACATAAGACTTGAATGACTCCAAATTATCGCGAGGAGATTTTGGTCAAATATAGACATTCAGAACAAAAAGAACAATGCATAGACAAAACTGAAAGGTAACAAATGTTTTGCCGGTCCTCGTTCTACGAAATATCGCATCGTCGTAAAGCGATTTGTCGAGGGCATGTCTTTATGTGTCTAAACTCAATAAACTCGATTGCCGCGGCCGGTCGCGACTCCCCCACTCAGGGTCGGCGGAAAATTCATTGCCGATGTTATAAGAATTTAAAAAAACTAGTTAGAATTACATTTTCCGCATATTTTAAATCTATTTCTAACAAATACAGTTCTAGATTTTGTGAAATATTTATTTGTACTAGTGGTCGAGATTCGACCATAATTCATTTTTACATTCAATAAGTCCTTTATTACTATCTTTGTCATTGTTATATATTTGTACGTATGTATGTAAGTAATTATGTATGTATGTATATTTATGTTATATATGTATTTATTTTATGTTATATATTTATGTTATCTATACACACATATATATATATATATATATATGTGTGTGTGTGTGTGTGTGTGTGTATATATAACATAATATATATGTGTGTATTTATTTTATTATAGTATTGTATACATGTATATGTTTATTTACCCATTTCCTTCTGTTTTATTTAAATAGGCACTACCTACAAAAGTTTTTGCTTAACATCAATACCGCTGGTTAGCTGGAAGAAAATGCCTCATGGCATTAAGCTCGCCAGTGTACGAATCAAAAGTGCAATAAAGAATTCATTCGTTAAGTCCAAAGAAGATAATAATTATTTCAGTTCAACTAATTATTAATGTATATTATGAATTTACATGTTCTATTATTATAAAATTAACCTACAATTTGACTAGTTAATTTCAAAGGGCATGTAAGGTATGGAACGTAAGTCATGTTAAAAATATTGAATATGGGATGAGAAAAGGTAATTGAAACGTAAGAGTAAAATGACGGATGGTGAAACGTCTTTTTCATTTACATGTGTGTATAGCTATGTTGTGTGTGTCATTCAAGCAGTAGTGTGAGATTACTCACATTAGTACATTTTAATTAATTTAATGCGTTTTGATGCATTTTATATAAAAAATAGCTTTGTGCACTTCCCTCCATATAAACTTTAACTATACTAAATTCCACGTTCATCCGTTCTCGCAATTCGTTGAAAAAGGGATACAAAGTTTTCTCTTTAAGTATTAATGTGTAGATATACACATTTTTCTCAGAAACTACACTACCGATTGTTGTTTATTTTATTTGAGATAACCTATAACAGTTACTTCAACCATTGTTATAAAATACTAACGACGGTCTGTGATTTCGTTCTGTATGAAATGAAATAGAGAATTTAATAAAATACAGTCTATGACCATTGAATGGCAATTTATAGTTTAAAGAAAATGAATAAAATTTTCTTCATGAAAAAAACATTCAGGTTCGCCAGCTTTTTGTTTTCTTTTCAAACTGACTACGCTACTGGCGTGACTGGCGTTTACAGCTTCACCGGACTACTAAGGTGAGTCCTTAATAGCGTGGCAACAAACATAAGGGTGCCAAAGTGGCCGAAACTCCCCTCTCTCCCCTGTCTAAGCTGAACTAGGCTAGTTATTCAAACACACAAGACTTTGTTTTATAATATGTCGTCATAAAACTAAATGTAAGTACTCGCGGATAGGTATCGTGTGTTCTAATATTTTAAAGGTATTGTTGTTTTCAAATTTTCATATATCTAACCGACTTCGAAAAAACTATGTTCGGCTGTATATATTTTTTTTATGTATGTTAATCGATATTTTCGTCAATTATGACCCGATTTTAATGATTCTTTTTTTATTTGAATCGGTTATATTCAGAATGAATGAATGAATACTTTATTGCACTTTTTGTTTGTACACTGGCGAGCTTAATGCTATAAAGCATTTTCTTCCAGCTAACCAGCGGTATTGTTGTCAATCAAATAGTTTTGTAGGTAGTGCATATATAGAGGTCAAATATATACATAAATAAAATAAATAATAAAATAAATATTAGTACATACACGATAAAACATATATACAGACTTACATACAAATATATACAATAAACAAAGATAATACATATACATATATACATAGCAAAAATTAATTATAAATACAAACTGTAAAATCACAGACACTCTGCCTCCTGTTTCTCAAATAAATAACGGTGTAGTTGACTTCTGAAGTTATGGACCGTTTCAATATCTTGAAGTCGACGCGGTAACGCGTTCCATAATCGAATGGCAGTTACTGTGAAGGAGTTTGAATATAATGTAGATTTGTGCTGTGGCCCCATATAATTTCAAGTATAATTTTCATGTAAATTTTTTATACTTTTATAATTATAAGCGACTGTAAGAAAATTTAACAATGACAACCCTAAACCAGCGAGAGGTCACTCGACGTCTACAAAGGACCCAAGTATATTCAATATTAAATCCAATAACGTCTCTCTTGTGAAAGATTTCGAATAGATTTATAAACACATATATAATACGTACATACAACGTTATTGTTTAAAAACGGTTTAGTAGAATCACACTTACTAATAGAATATTAATGACTAGGCATGCAACAATAAAAAACCCAATATGTATGTGTATATTCATAATTTTTTTTTATCGTAGCTCCGCAAAATTACTGTACTGTGCCTGATGGTAAGCACAGTACAATCCAAAAACAATGACGACCACCGAGAGACATACTATCCATCGCCGGTCGCCGCTGTCATGCCGGCCTGCGTAAGTATCTCTTCACGTTGCGCTTGAAGAACCCCATGTCATAGGAAGGAGGGAACACACTGGCCGGGAGATTGTTCCACAGCTTCACGGTACGGCAAAGATAAGATGTTACGAACTTTTTAGTTCGTGCCCAGATAGGATTTACCGTGAAACTGTGGCTCCAAAGACCAGCGCGCGTGGTGCGGTTATGAAAAGGAGAGGAAGGGATCAAGTTGAATAACTCTACACACAATATAAGTACGTATAACGATGTGTTTAAAAGGCATTTGAACGTTTGCAGTGTTGATTATACGTGTTGGGAGGATCTCGCTTTACAACGGTCGTCTTGGCGCTCTACCATCTTTAAAAGTGTTACAAGGTTTGAGGATAACCGATTGCAAATAATTGACGAAAGATGCCAAGTATTAAAAGATAGACTGAAGCCTTCTTACACGTATACATACAATCAAAATGGCCAACTCTATTGCTATGTATGTGATCGGGTTTTTAAGAGCAAGTTTGGTTTCGGAAGTCACAGGCCCACACTCGAAAGCAATGACACGTTTTGGAGTCGCCGTCATCGAAATCTTTTCGAATGAATTAATACTTATAAGAAACAAAAAAGTTTCCTCCTTACTCATGCAAAAACTACTGAATGAATGTTAATGCCAGTCATTATGATGAACTCCGAAACTACTCAACCGATCTTCATAAAACGTTGGCATTTATGTATAATTTGGTGCAACTTGAGAGTTAGGTTAATTTATATTTCGATTAAAGTCCTCAATATTTTTCAATCGCAAATTAAATTATTGTCAATATTGATTATTATTACTAATTGTAAGTTTCATTAGTCTCGAACAGATGGCGCTTTAAATTAATTTATTGGCAGAAAACAGCAGGACCGATTGTTATAGATATAACGCCACTTTCATAATTTTGAATTTCTTTCACAACTCCAGTTTATTTTATGGCGCACATGTTCTCTTTTTAATTCAATGTGTAATAACTGAGCCACAGCAACGCGTGGCTGGGTCGGCTAGTAATTTATAAGGATATTCTCTAAACTGGTCAAAATATAACGATAAGTGTCAAATAAGCTGGAAAAAATCCATCTGTGAGTTATGTCGGTGTGCGTTGCATAAAGCATTAAATTAGACAATGATAATATATGTTATCACCATTTATAAACTTAAAGATATAGACGAAATCGCTCGCGGCTGCTACTGATTACTGAGAAAAACATTACAAATGTATAACCCATGTATTAATAAAGATGTTGAATTTTTCAGGACAATCTAGATCAAAGTGACATTAGAAATATTATTTGGAAATTCCATATTTTTCCAAAAGCTACACATAAATTAGAACATGAGGCGATGATAGTTTAGAATTTTAGATGATAGCGTGTTTGGTAATCCCGTGGAACGACATGGGTTCGAGCATTGTAACTGATTCGGAGCTTTAGGTGGAGGAAAACACCATAGCATGGTGGTAAGTCTTTCTGTAAGCTTCTAGCCTCAAGCTAAAGATTTATCACCAAGCACCAGTTGGTATATTCCCGCAGCTGCACTTGAGAACAAGTCCCCTCTAGATTTAGCGCATTTACCATCTTCGACCACACCGTCATTTTAACATCAGATGAGATAGCAGTCAAAAGCTAAAACCTGAAAAGTATTAAAAAAAACATCTCTTAAATGTGGAGTTCCTTAACACACCGCATAACTTACCTTTCTACAGTTCCGGGTGAGTAGAAAGCGTGAACATACAATAGAAGAATAAACAGTTTTATAATATTAATCTAATCATGAACACGAGACACCGTGTAATACTCCGGGGAAATCCTATAAGCACTTCGATAAACGGCGAAAATGCACTAAAAGTCACTACTCGATGTTTTCCAACACTCGTGGACTCCTTTGACAAATAGCGGTTAATTGAAAATGGACTCCTGTGGTGTGGCGCAATACATAAGCTCATGGCGTTTTATGTTCTGGCAATAGTAATTTACTAAACCATTACCAACGAAAGTCTTTAACGTTGGAACGTGTGATTACCGCAAATTTGACAGTCCTATGACAATAAATTAATTGTTTCAATGATTCTGTATATTTTTCCCGCTTCATAATTAATCTTTAAACTTCTATTGGCGGCGAGCAAAATACAGTTAGAAAAGATAAAATAATATATTGTGTGTTTATCAACAGTGTTAAAAATATGGAACATAGATAAAAAGTTTGTAAAATGGTATCAACCTCATTATGTTATGGTGGAACAAGTGGAGGTTGACGTTTTAAATAAAAAAGGAATATTTGTGATTGTCATTTTAGATATTCGATCGTTAAAAATGTGAAAAATATAATATACAGTTTTTATATCTTTTGAAACTGGTTTTTATTAGACTTTATCATCTTCGCCTCACCAAAATTAAACAAACAGTGAAGATAGACATGTCGATCGGAAACTTAACCAGCTACTAACATCAAATTAAATATCTGTCGCCAAGCACCTATTTGTGTTCCGACAGCTACACTTGAGTACCAGCCCTACTTTAGGTTTAGCGTGTCTACCACCTTAGACCATTGTCTTTCAACATCAGATGATATTGTGGTCAAATACTAAAATCTATAAATTATAAAAAAAAGATACTGAAAACAAAAAAATGTCCTAACTTTTTAGCATTTCACAATAAATTACTACAAATGCATTGTAATCTAAATTCAAAATCAAAATCAAAACAAGATTTTGCGACACGCTATCGAATAAAAATTTGAATGAGTTTTCCATATTTTTATTTATTGGACATATTACTTACCATCTAATAAAGTAGTAATTTTGCCGCGCCTTTATTAAGTAAAATTGTGACGTCATCGATGCATAGTATGATAATCGGAAATCTTCTAATAACCTTAAGACTAACGACACTTTCAACCACAACACTTCTCAACAATTCATCTAAGATGGGTTTTTTCAAATATAAATGAAATGTTTTGTTTTCTGTACCTACCCTAAAATTTAATTAAAAGAAAATACGTACAAGAGATTTAGGTGGAACTTCAAAAAGAATTACTAACTAAAACTATTTCATTATATAACAAAAAACAAACATATTCCTCGTAAGACGGAGAGTGACAAACCGCGTAAGCTCACGTCTTAAGCCATACGATCTGAGTTTCAATAGGGGTTCGTGAAGTGTTGCCAGTAACAACAATCGCATTGAGCTGTTATCACCCCGCGCCCCTCAGAGTGACTACCCTCCGAAGGCAAAACGAGCTGAACTCCCAATCCCACCACAAATTTCTTCCAAACGTTTCAATTAAACTGTTTGCAGTCTTAAAAAAACGAGTGTGCTTTAGGTACCAGATTACTGAAGTAAAACCTCTTTAGCTCCATCTATATATATGTTTATACGTGGAATATATACATGTATATAAATATATTAATTTTCTACAAATATTTAAATTAATTATAGGTTTTCATTTATAATACGAAACGTAACTCTCTCTCTCTTTCTATCTTCACTAACGTTATATCCCCCTCGGAACTTCTGTTCGCCTCGCCCGATCACACGTTTTCGTAACGCTCTCGTCATGCATTCACCAGCTTACTCCCCAAATCAAGCGTGCGTAAAGAAGTTTTACTTCAAACACGGACTTCTTTTCTAAAACTTGCTGTTTAAATGTATTGCAAGTTTGGTAAAATTTTCTAGGCTGTTTATGTACTCAAGAGTGTAGAAACAATGAAGGAAACCAATAGTACTTAATAATGGCATTCCAAACTTAGAAATATAACTTCGCGACATTAAACATTACATATAAGTTTTAACGCTCTGAAGAGATGGAGAAAAAATTTAGGATAGGGGAAGTAGTGAGGAAAAGGGGGGGCCGTTAACCAAGTGAAAAAAGTGTTCTTTAATTATGGTAAAAAATAAAATAAAAAAAAATTAGTTTTTTTTTTAAATTAAATAAATTATTTTTGTTTTTTTTTTTTTTTTTAAAATTTAATAATAGAGAATATGAAAATGAAGTTTATGAAAGGGTTTTTATTATATTTTTAAAAAAAATATTTATTAATATGAAAGAGTTATTAAAAAGGAATAAAGAAAAATCTGAAAAAAATGTAAAAAAAAGAAATATTTAAGAAAGAAAAAAAAAATAAAAAGGGGAAAATAAAAAAAAAAAAGAAAAAAAAAAAAAAAGGGAAAAAAAATAAAAAAAAAAAAAAAAAAAGGGGGAAATTTTAAAAATTTATTTTATAATAATTAATTTTTTAATTTTAATTTTTTATTTTTTTTTAATTACCAGATTTAATTTTTTTTTTTTTTTTTTATTTGAATTTTAAAAATTTTATATTTAAAAAAAAGGTTTTAAAATGAAATTGTTAGAAATGGAAATTAAAAAAAAAAAATTTTTTTGGTAAAAATTTAAATTAAAAAAAATTTTATTTAAAAAAAGGAATTTTTTTTAAAAAAATATTTTTTTTTATTTAATTTTATATTTTAAATTTTTTAAAAGGAAAAAAAAAAAATGAAAAAGAAAAGGAGGGGGGGGGAAGGGGGGGGTAAAAAAAAAAAAAAAAAGATGGTTTGTTGGGAATTTGAAAAAAAAATAAAGGGGGAGAAAAATTGGAAAAAGAAGAAAAAAAGGGGAAAGAAGAGAAGAAAAAAAAGAAAAAAAGAGTAAGGAAAAAAAAAAAAAATGATAAAAAAAGGAAAAAAAAAAAAGAAAAGAGGGGCAAAAAAAAAAAAAGGGGGGAAAAAGGGGGAGGGGTAAAAAAAAAAAAAAAAAAAAAAAAAAAAAAAAAAGGAAAAAAAAAATTGAAGGAGGGGGAAAAAGGGGGGAAATGAAAAAAAAAAAAACAAAAAAAAAAATAAAAAAAAAAGGAATGGGGGAGGGGGGAGTATAAAAACTTTAAAAAGGGGGGGAAAAATAGAGGTAAGAAGAAAAAAAAAGAGGAGGGAGAGGGAGAATCTACAAAAGATAATAATTCTCTGCCAGAAAAAGGAGAATAAAAAGAAGAGGGGGTAAAAAGAAAAAAGGGGGGGGGGAGATCTCATCAACAAAAGGAAAAAAAAAAATTTTTTAAAAAAAAAAACAGGGGGAAAAAAAAAAAAAGAGAGGGAGAAAAAAAAATAAAAAAAATTGGGAGAAATTTAAAAGGGGGAAAAAAAAAAAGGAAAAAAGATAATAAGGGAAAATATTAAAAAAAAAAAAAAAAAAAAAAAAAAAAAAAAAATAAAAATTTTAAAAAAGAAAATAAAAGAAAAAATATATATAAAAATATAAAATAAAAAAAAAGAAAAAAAAAAAAAAAAAAAAAAAGAAAAAAAATTAATAAAAAAAAAAAAAAAAAATTAAAAATAAAAAAATTAAAAAAAAAAAAAAAAAAAAATAAAAAAAAATAAAAAAAAAAAAAAAAAAAAAAAAAAAAAAAAAAAAAAAATAAAAAATTTTACAAAAAAAGCTAGTACTCCACACAACACTAATGTGCACATCATAACTTAGCGCAGACATGACACTCTGGTGGTGCAGCACATGTTCTGACTCGGGGTCCACACACATACGCTAAATCGTAAATTTTTATCTGTCTTTCTTCATTTATATATATGTTTTTAATCTGTTGATTAAGTAATATTTATGTGCGTTGCAAATAAATCTGTTTTCTTTCTAAATATCTAAAAATGTAAGTCATTATTCCTAAGCAAACAGTAAAAAATTGTTGAAAGCATCTTTATTCTGCTGTTAGCCGGACGGTGTTTTAGTAAAGTGCAAACAAGCCTACATTATGTTAAACGTTAACGCTAGTCTGACGCAAGCGCATTACGCACGGTCACGCTTACTAGCATGTCATCAGGCGAAACTATAAGTTTATCTTGTGTCTAAAAAAATCGCGCGACGCGCCTAAAGAAGTGTTCACTTAAAAAAAACAACACTTGTACGCAATTTAACATAATTTATAGACCTGAAACCGCATTTCCTTAGAAGCTTACTCTACCGTGTCGAAATTCAAAGGCGCGTATTTTATCCGACGCAAATGGTTCCGCGGGTCACACACCGCAATTTATGACCCTCAAGCGTCGTGTGGTGCGGTCGACGGACCATCATGTTAGTGGCCATACGGCCACGTTGCATCACTGTCGAGGTAAGCAGGAACTGTGGCAATAACATCAGATTAAAAATCATTGCAGATATTTTTTTCGTGTTATATTCGCACTAGATTTAATGCCCGGCTTTGCTTGTATTTTTAAATATAAGCGACAGTTTAGGAATTATATAAACTCGAAAAGAGATGCTATTCTTTGCTCATTTTTATGGCATAGGGACGAAGGTCAGAAGGGCATTTGCAATGGCAATGGAATTATTAAAAAAAATAGTTATCATGATTTTCTTATATTTGAGAGACCCCTTGTGAAAGAGGTCTCTAAAATTTTCAAGACGCTGTAATTTTGATTGCTACTTAGAAGTAATTAATTAATTAATTAGAATTAAAAAGAGTTTTTTTTTTTCAATTTTACCACTTTACCTACAGCATATACAGAGGAGATTTATTTCTAGTGGGACTAGCAGGCACTCGTAAATTAATCTATACTAATATTATAAAGAGGTAAAGTTTATGAGTTTGTGACGTTGTGGCGTTGTAGCGGGTAATCTCAGGAACTACTGGTCCGATTTGAATAATTATTTCAGTGTTATATAGCTCATTCATCGAGAATGATTATAGGCTTATATATCATCACGCTAAGGCCAATAGGAGCGGAGCACAGATGAAAAATGTTTCAAAATCGAGATGTTTTTTGTTTTTGAGAGCTTCATCTGCGTGTCAGCGTTAACCCAGAGTAGTAACTATTACTACGCGGACGAAGTCAGGCAGGGGCTAGTATTACAATATAATTGCTTAGTAATTTCGCGCACAGCACTATACCGTCAGTTATATTTAAGGGATGTTGTACATCCAAGATTCGTCTACGTTCGTGGAGAGAAAGAATATGATGGTATACGCATTTAAGAAAACAGCACAATTTTGTCATGATAATAATTTTGTCAATGGCATGATTTGGTCTTATTTTCGTCGTTTGATGTTCATTTTGTTAAACATCGGTTGGTTTTTCTTTATTTAAAAAAACTTTTCGTTTAACAAAAACTAAGGTGATTATCATTTTATTAGTACGGAAGTACGAATCCAGGTAATGGTAGAACTGATAGCGTGCCCCATTACTACGACACGTTATGATGGATGTGCGACATTTCACAAATTAATCATACATCGTGTAGCCTCGAGCGACATGCTTGTATACGGGGAGAATTAATTGCATAATTGTACGTTTTTATTCTTTTTTTTATTACAACACGACATAGTGACAGTAGTACAAAAATAATTATATTTATTTGTAAAAAAAAACAATCAAAACATATTAACTAAAACCCCAAACTAAGCAGTACCTATAAACGTAACATAAAAATCTAAAATATGCCAGGCCAGTTTTTCCCTTTAGCCCTTCATATGTTTTGCTAAATCAACGAATCTATACTATTATAATATTATAACGCGCGTTAATCTCAAGAACTACTGGTCCGATTTGAAAATATATTTCAGTGTTAGCTCATTTATCGAGGAAGGCTATAGGCTGATCACGCTAAGACCAATAGGAGCTGAGCACCAATGACGAATGTTTCAAAATCGTTCTTTTTGCCTTTTAAGAGCTTCCGGTACGTGTTAGCGTTAGGCCAAAGTGACTATTCCATGCGGACGAAATCGCGGGCAATAGCTATTTTTAATATATAAAATTCTCGTGTCACAGTTTTCGTTGCTATACTCCTCCGAAACGGCTTGACCGATTTTGATGAAATTTTTTGTGCTTATCCGGTATCTATGAGAATCGGCCAACATCTATTTTTCATCCCCCTAAATGTTAGGGGTAGTCCACCCCTAAATTTTTTTTTTTATTTTTTAGACAAAATTTTTAATTTCTATTTTTTTATGATACAACATACAAAAATACATACAACCCTCAATTTTCACCCTTCTACAATCAACCCTTATTTTTTAATAGCCATAGGTAATAACCGATTTGGTGCAGACGAAGTTGCACGGGTCAGCTAGTTACCTATATAAAACAATTATAATTAGTTTAAACACCACTGCAATCTACTATGTTGGTGGAGTCGCCATCACCGGTCTTACCGGACCTCATTAGCCGTAGATATGACAGTTAATTTGTTTGAATTGCAATTAATATGTCGGTCCGGACGCACGTTCCACATTTTGTTCGCTAAGCTGTAAAAAAACTGGCACGCGCGACTTGTTCCCGTCGGCTACTGTTCCGTACATACGAATAACATAACGAGTCGTAACATTTTAAAATAAGCTAAATGCATTTCTAACCGTTTCTAATATTTTACGTTTTTTCAAGATCTTCAAGTTTTGTATAAAGATCGAATGAAAAAACTAAAAACCTTCTGAACAGCAAAATTTAAAATTCTTCTCCGTGTATAAAAACTGGAAATCTTAAATTAAATTGGATTTAACTCATCTTAAGAGTTTTTGGCGGGATTTTGGTCAGCCGTGTAGTGGATTTTATTTTTTATTCATAATCTTGTGTTACTTGACTCTATATTGTGTAAAATTGATGGTGTTTTATGTAATATAGTTTGTTTATTGTGCATAAGTGATGTGAATGGAAAATAATACCACGGACCATTAATTCTGAGATGCCACAAAAACTCCATGGAATGTTCTAACAAGATGGCCACTATCTTGTTAGTTCATTGAAATTATATCAAGAAATTTGTAATATCGATACTTATTTGACAATGGCAGTAATAGTCTACTAGAAGACTGGTTGCCAAAAATGGAATGGAAGAAGAACTTGTAATACCATTAACTACTCGACAATGGCAGCAATAATGTAAAAGATTGGTTGCCAAAAATAAAGTTAAAAAAAACTCATCTCAAAATGGAACGACTAGTGTGTTTAACCTAAAATCACTACATTTTATAAAACAAGGTCCTCTGACACGTCTGTCTGTCTATTCGCAATAAATTCAAAAACTACTGAACGGAATTTCATGCGGTTTTCACCACTAGCTAAAATTGATTCATCAGGAAGGTTTAGATATATAATGTGTCAATGTTTTTTATCAGGGCGAGATAACGTCCGCCGTGCTCGCTAGTTTATATATAAAGAGGATATTGATACAAGTATTTGAGATTAATATACTCCAAGAAGGTTTCTATAGCGTACACTAACACAGCCATCGGGTGGTATAATTTATTCAAACTTAACTATCGCATATTGGGATATTGTTACCAATTTAAACGATATATTTATACATTATAGACCATCTGTTATTCTGATAAATAAGCTATGTTACTATATAATTTATTCAAAATTCGTTCAACAGTTTTCGCATAAAAGAAAAACAAACATCAGGAATCGTCATAAATTTTCTTCTTTTATAAAATTAATTGAATTTAACGCGAACATACAAACTTCAACATATGATAAAATATTTCCCTCACCTTCATATATCTACTAGTGGCGCCATCAGCACAAACAACGAAGAACTAAAATTGATAACACAAGTACATAAGTTTTGATAAAACGTGCACCTACATAGTTCAATAATATTCAAAAATGTATAAATACCTACACTATACACATACCATTCATACCTACTTCCGCTTTAGTGATCTGTGAAAAAAGATATTACCAAATTCTGAACATGTTTCTATTTCCACCGAACCTTGTGAAACAACAACCCTTGTAGCTGAATAGCCGACGGCCATTTTGTTTTGCACCAACTCTATTTAAAATTGTATATGCAATACTATTTTCTTGAACACCTTTTTTACAAAATAAAAGGAAATTTTAGATAAATAAGCACAGTTTATAACCAAACTTTATTTTATTTATAACATATTTTGGAAGTATAAATTAGAACTTTAGGATTACAAAACAATATTTTATAATACAGATGTATTATTTATACATATTAAAATTATATTAACGTAAAATAAATTATACAACTTAATAAATATCACTGTAATATTTGAGAGTATTATAATTTATATTTTTAGTCTTTAAGAATTTGTTCTGAACATATCCCATTGAATGAGTTATCTTTTTAATGAAAAGAAGTGAAATAAGTAAATGCGAAATTTATCACCAAGATTATGTTTATCATATTTTAATGGAATGCGTCCGAAATGATTCTAGAAGACGACATATTATATGTATAATACTAGCGAGCCCGGCGGACATTGTCCTGCCTTAATAAAAAAAAATCCGAATATTCAACCGCAGCGCCACATACCCGTTCCAATTACGAATCTAAACCATCATCATCATCATCAAAATCTGTCCAGGCGTTTAGGAGGAGTTCAATCACATACACACGGACAGAATAAATATATATATAAAGATAATTCTATTATAATGTACAAATTAGTGGACGTAGCGGTATAAGAACAAAAAAGTGATTGCGAGATTCTTTTATTTTTATGCTATTCTTTTCTTTTGTAAGACATATATAAAGGTGGCGTGTTCTTGTCGATCAAACCCTCGATATAAATAAAGAGTAAAAATATATATTGCAATATTAAAAGGAACCCTGAAATTACAAAAAAAGCACCGTTCTAATATGACAAGTCACCCGCTTACCGATTCTATAAAACCTTGTACGTACTATTAATTATTAGTTGTTGATTATTACACGTAAAAATTCACTCCATTTCATGACACTCGAATTCATGTTTCAACAGTTGACAATTAGCAACTAGCCGTTGATTGCGTATTTACCTTATATGTCCAATATTTGTAGCTATTAGGTGTATATTTTTAACATAGATAAGTACTTATTCTGCTTTGTGTAATCCGTAAAAAGACTGTAATACCTGCTGTGCTAAGGAAAAATAGATGAAAGTATTGGAAATCGTTTTTCTTGAGTTCTTAAATCGAGGCCGTAAGCAAATCTAATACAGAATGCCTTTGAATTAAATGTAACGTCAAGTTGCGAAAAGCTGCTGAAAACAATAAAATTAGGAAAACCTTGGGAGAGGCCACTTACAGCAGTAGACTGCTCCTAGGTGATGTAAAAATCCTGTACTGTCTACTATACCGGCGTGACTGACGACGCAATTAGTAGGTTCATCCATCGGACCGTGGACACTCCGGCGCGGGACATTGTGGATTATAATTTAAAAATGGCTATAAAAGATATAATGAAGCCGCCATAAAATTAATAATCTCAATTAAAAATTCGATGTATAATAGTTAAGTAAAATAATAGTTGCTCACTTTGAAAACAATTTTTAACATCATTACATAGTATAAAACAAAGTCCGCTACCGCGTCTGTCTGTCTGTCTGTTCGCGATAAACTCAAAAACTACCAAACGGATTTACATGCGGTTTTCATCGGTGGATAGAGGGATTGATGAGGAACGTTTTAGTATATAATTTGTCAAGGATTTTTTCATAATCAGGGCGGGACAACGTCTGCCGGGCTCGCTAGTTATTTATATATTATATAATACCCTGTTTTCATAAGAGATATCGAAGATATACTTTATGGTTTTCTTGGCGGTTTTATCGTGAACGCGATACTTTAGCAGTGATGCGTGTCCAAACAAATTGACAGACAGACAGACATTTCTAAAAATTATGAAATTTATTTTATTACTTATTATAAAATATATATTTTTTTCAGATTTGGCTGATAGTTTGAGAAGTTAACGAGTTCAAACAAGCAACCTATTGAAATAAAATCTATTGCAAAGATTAGTTCATGTTTTCAATCCTGTTATCAAGAAACTTTATAAATTTCCCTTGTTTTTTCTAAAATAAAATATCAACTTCCATTATCTATAACTATTATAAAACAGAGAATGAAAGCAATAAAATGATTAGAAACTTCGTGAACTCCGTTTTTACACAAATCAATAAAAATTGAAAGACATATTATGTAGTTACATAATTAAAAAGAAAATAATAACTACTTACTGGTATGTGAAGTATACTTAATGTGTTTTTCATTTTATTGTTCTTTATTATTTTTTGTATCTATTAAAAATAAAATAAAAAAACTTATTTTCCTAGGTGTAAAAAATAGATTATATGCAATTAATTTAAACCATGTATAAGTAAATACCTATGAAATGAACACTACGATTTCTTAAAAATAATTTAAAAACATTGTGTTTTAAATAATGGTACTTTAGGCCTTTTAGTGTCTATTATAATTATAACATGTTTATATATAGCCGTTTGTTACCTAAATAAAAAGATAATAATAAAAACGATTTCTTTTTTCAAATATTTACCCTAAAAATAGTATTTTCATTCTGTCGTTCCTATGAATATAAATTACCTTGTAGTATCCAACTGTACTGACAATTATTACAACATAGTTTTTAATGATTCCATTGAATGATACGTAAGTATATCTCACTTTGTGACATCTAACCATCAATTAAAATATCAATGACGATGTTGATTTATTTACCTAGTTTCTATATTCGTTATTCGTTTTATTAGAAGACGATTGAAACCTCACATACCTATTAATTATTCTCCAAGGAATATTACCCGCAACATGGTATGTGTTAAGGCGGTACTACCTTGTAGGTGGTAGAGCCACGCTGAAGCTATTACTGATTTGGTAGTACTAATCTCTCATAGAAAACCGACGTGAAGTAACAGTGCTTGCATTGTTGCGTTTCGTTCTGTCAGTGAGAGCGCCGGAGTAGCACCTCCCCCTCCCTTTCCCCCTTCCCTTCCTCTTCCCCCCCCGACATAGGCTGGCATCGCACTTGCGACTCCGCTGGCGTTGCAAATGTCTATGGACGGTGGTGATCACTTAACATCAGGTGACCCACATGTTCGTTTGCCTCCTATGATATAAAAAAAAGTAAAAATAAGAAGTATAAAAAATATGGCACTGATCGAAAACCTAGCTTCCTAGTGATAGTGAAGATATGTTAGTAAAGCAGAGCAAATAAAAAAAAACTTTTATAAAGGCTCTAGAAAATCTTGTTTTCACGTTGGTCAAAAGGTCATGACGCGTGACTATAGGAAAGAACAAACTTTGGACTTCAGGTATTGTCCTTGAAGAGTATATTCTCGGAATTACTTATTATATTGATCTCAATATTCATTATGAAATGGAAAAGAAATATTAAGCAAATCATTGACTGTAACCAAAGTACTTATAAATCTACTTTTCAAATCAACTTTTAAAACTTAACATTTTTGTAAGCGGGGAAATTCGCCAATTGATTTTTATTTCTAGATTATGTTCACTTGGCACAACTTTATAAGTTGCTAGCTTCTGCCCGCGACTTCGTCATCGTAATTACTTTGGGCTAAAGTTAACACACAGCGGATGCTCATATAAGGAAAAAACCCGATTTTGAAACATTCTTTATTGATGCTCCCCTCCTAGTGGTCTTGGAATGTTGATATATAATAGCCTATAGCCTTTTTCAATAAATAATCTATTTAATACTGAAAGATTTTTTCAATTCGGACCAGTACTTCATGAGATTAGCGCGTTCAAACAAACTACTAACTAAAACTACGCTATTGTCCTACAACTTCACCGGACTACAGCTTTGTAATATTAGTATAGATTACTACTCTTCTCTCGTACTTACCTCGAACCGTTATTCAAATTACAATAACTTTTGATAGAGTGGACCGATTTTATTCTGAACCCAGTAGTTTAGCAGTGACGCGTGTTCATACAAACAAACAGAAAGACAGACAGACAGACATTTCTAAAAATGATTGAAATTAATTCTATTACTAATTCTAAGACACCAACAACAATTTTTTTCACGAAAATCTAAAAAGTACAGACACATTAGATTTACATTCTCATTATATGTAGGTAGATAGCTTTGAGTTTTCAACGGGATCGTGGTCTGTCATGTAGTGGCTTTCATATTTTATTAATAATCTTGTATTATTTCACTATAAATTTTGTAATATTGCTGATATTTTATACAATACTAGCGGGCCCGGCTGGCGTTGTCCCGCCCTGATTTCCCCCCCGCAACCCCCTTGGGGGGGGGAATTTCGAAAAATCCATTCAAAACAAACCTAAAAAGGGGGAAAGAATATTCCTACCATATTTCAAGTCGCTACGCCTTATGGTTCCAGAGATATCGTAATGAGTCAATATGGGAATCTCTTATATATATATATATAGATAGATAGTTCGGTTATTGTGCACAAGTGAAGTGAAGAGAATAAAAAACGCTGTTTGATGATTTGCCATAGAGCCCTAGCACCACTCTATAGTATACCATGTGTATATCTAAATATATTGACGGCAAGAAAGAAATCAATGTACTGTATTAACTAATCCCAGGAAATATTAATCTAATATTGAAAAATCTTTTAGTAATCAATAGTCCATTTATTAAGGAAGGTTATGCAACATCGCGCTATGACATTAGATTGCGAGACAGAAATGTAACATGGATGAATCAAACAAACACACAATTTTTCTTTTTAGCAACCAATCTTCTACTAGGTTAATTAATACTGCCATTATCGAGTAGGTAATTATATTACAAGTTTCTTGAGATTATTTCAATGAACCAACAAGATGGTGGCCGTCTTGTTAGAACTCTCCAGAGAATTTTTATGGCAAGTCAGAATTAGGCTCCGTGGTATTGTTTCCCATCCACTTCACTTGTGCACTATAACCAAACTATATTACATAAAACACCGCCAATATTACAAAATATAGAGCCAAATAACACAAGATTATGAATAAAATATAAAATATCTAATAGGTACCTTACATTCCAAGATCCAGCGAAAAACTCAAAAACACAGTTGATACAGCGATAAATATGTCATTTCGACGTCATTTTGTGACGTAAGCAGTACTTATGCAGCAGTACTGTGACGTCACATCAATAATATATACATACTTAGTTTAGAACAAACATAAAAGTGTAATGAATTGCTTTGTAACACCTGTTCGAGCAATGTTCCTCCTTACATTTAATTAACCGCAATTTATTTTAACGTCTCCGATTAAAAACCGATAAACGTTAAAATACATTAACTACTGGTTAATTTTTATACAATTTTAATGAAATAATTTGTTCCTTTTTACATGTAAATATAAATTAATGTTTATAATAAAAAGGTAGCGTTTTCCAGCAGTTTATTGATAAACTGACTTATAAAAAATACACCGTGTCTAAATTATAGCACAAATTTGGTATTAAGGCTTCGTCAAGTGGAACCTTGTTACGTAAAACGCCACCAATATTACAAAATATAGAGTTAAATAACACAAAATCACGAATAAAACATAAAAGCCATTATATGACAGACGAAAATTCCCAGAACGATTTAATATTCTAAATTCAAAATATTCTAATATCAAATCTAGTCACACGAATTATTAGACTACATTTCTTTTTCTTAATAACGCATTAGCAGTATTTGCCAGTGTCAGTGTTTTATTCAATGTTAATATCTCAAATTCATATGTAAACGACAAACGAACTATATAATAACTACACAATATAGTATATTAATAATATAAATTGATAAATTAAAGACAAAAACACTAAGTAAACAGTAAAGTGCTTGTTGTAAATCATTATAATTCTGAATGTTTACACATATAACCTTGTTACGCGACATTAGCTGTTTAAAATCAAGTTTATAAAGGTTAACAATAATAGTGCTCACTGTGAAATGACAAGTCTGAGTGACATATCATTAGTTATATACTGTTTAATTCACAAGCTTTGTTTACGATGACTTCTGTGCTGTTAGATATCAATTAACTGTGCAAGGTGGTCATATAGAAATGTCAGTTTTGCCGACTGACCTGTCGCTTGTAGGCTGAGTATTTTCATTTATTATGAGACTAGTTGTATTCCAATGTTCCACACACGGTTAATTCCTAAAATTGTGTTTTTTTGAAGTGAAAACTTCTCTAGGCGCGTTGAGCGGTGTTATTGGCTGGAGATAAATTTATAATTTCGCGTCATGACATGTTACCTAAGTATGACCGGCCGTACTGCGCTTGTGCGGCTTGCATCAGACTAGCGTAGCGTAGTTTGGGGCCTGTGAACATATTGATATTTTGCAGCTCATTATAACTTTGATTGATTAATACACTTTATAAAAACCACACTAATGTTAACAATTTCCATAAACAAATTCTGAAATTTAAATATTGTCATTCAAACTATAATTCATATGAAAATACAAAAGACAATACATTTATTTCATTGTTTTGTGTTTTCACTTCTGTCCTTATGACTGCCTCGACTTTTTTTATACTGTCTAGATTTTCGCGTTTCACCACGGCCTCATGTTCATGTACCGCCGCCAGAATACGCCCATAGGTGGGTAGCGACAGAATTTCAACTTGTGGGTAAGTAGCCAAAATGCATAAATGTAGTTAGGTAGGCTAAAACAAATTCCGCATAGACCACGACTGTGAGAGAGTTAACCCGTTGTAACTTGTTGATATAGGCATTCATAGTTCGGGCTGCTGACGCTCCCATCGTCCGACGTGGGAGAAGCGGACGCAGATACATGAGAGGTGGAGGCCGTGATACAGGCCCCTCTAAAGCTACTAAACGTCCTGAAGACGCGATGGCGTCTTTTGCCGAGTAATGAGGTCCCGTCTGTGGAGAATCACAGCTAACCGCAGATTCTAGCAAACAGGAAGTAGGAGGGAGAATTAATCATTTCACAAGACGAGGGTTCTCCGTGTTATCTTGCGGGAGAGCCAAGCACGTGGCCAGGGTTGCGGAGTATGGTCATTGTGAACCCGCAACCCTGATCCACATACACACTGGTCGGCACAGGTAATTTAAATTATTAATTATGAAATACATATATAAAAGTGCTAAGCCTAGATAAGCAAATATATACATTTTTAATTATTTTAATATTTTGGAAGAACTACTAAAAAGATTTCGCCCGGAACAATTCAAAATCATCAAATGAATATAGAATACCGTTTTATCTTTTATGATAGCCACTGTCTTAATATCAAGATAAAACATTTATTTCTAACACAATTTCCAAGAAAAAGTTATGTAAAAATTGCTCTAATTTTATTTTACCCCATCCCTTCGAGTGCTCGCATTGAAATGAATGCGTCACATTTGTTTTTATTTACGATTTGACTCCCGTTGTTACTCGGAAGGCATCTTATATCGTCATTGGCTTTTGTGCTGAACATAGAAAACAATTACGATTACAGTCCGAAATAATAACTAACATAAGGATTCAAAAATTCGGCAAGTTGACTCAATAGTAACTATTACGCTTAGTAACTATAAATATTATGTAAAATATATGAATACGAGTATTATATATATCTCTGTACTCGTATGTATTTCTAAAACATTTGATTTTTGTCAAAAAAAAAAATCTTAATCAATATCAAAATATAATTTATTCAATCTAGGCCCTGAGACGGCACTTATGAACGTCGAAGCTACCACCGGTTCGGACAAATAACCCAGTCATCGAGAAGAACCGACAAGAAACTCGATCTGGTGTTCACTTGTCTTACTTACTTGGTCTTACTGAGCCTAGGTACCTACTTTGTGAATGTGTAGGTATGAAGTACAATGTCATGATTATAAGCGAGTAAATTATAGTGTTACTGTACTGCAGAAATAACGGGTTTGAAAGCTCCTTTTCCAAAGTATCGTAAATAAGCTTCAGTAACTGTTGAGACTCGACGCGATGATTGCGCTGAAAGGTGTCGCAAAAAATATTTACATACAATTAGCGTAATAAAGAATTAGTCATTTATTTTAAACTTACTCCTATATAATTCTACATACTATAAACAGTTTCATACACAAGTCTCATTATAGAAACATCTTTCTATCCGTTAGTTCGCTTATGACAAGAGATATATTTATCCGAATTATGTAGTTTGGTGTTTTTTTCATAGGCGTACCCTTTGGCTAGGTTTGGAAATACATTTTGTTACGCTAAGTAACATAAGCAATGAGCAGTGACAATAATGACAACAAGTTGGACCAAATTATACATAAATGCCATCGTTTCATGAAAATCGGTTGAGTAGTTTCGAAGGAGTTCATCGTGGACAAACATCATACCACTGAATTTCTATATGTTAAGATTTGTATTAATGCAAAATTTGAAGACTTCATATCATTCTGTATTTTGAGTTAAAAGAATAATTAATGAAAAGAATAATTATCAACATATTATTTACAATTGAATATTATAATTTACTAGCGGGCCCGGCAGACGTTGTCCCGCCCTGATTATAAAGAAAACCTGGACAAATTATATACCAAAACGTTCCTCGTGCATCACTTTATCCACTGGTGAAAACCACATAAAGATCCGTTCAGTAGTTTTTGAGTTTATCGCGAACAGACAGACAGACAGACGCGGTAGGGGACTTTGTTTTATACTATGTAATGATAGTAATTTTGAAGATAGATGAGGTCTTTTTAATAAGGTCTTTTTAATAAGATATAAATGCATTACCTTAAGAGTTCCATAATACAATGTCTTTTTGTATGGTCGCAAAAACTTAATTAGGTATATTGATAATATAGACATATCATATCTATATAATAATCAAATTAAGACACATCAGCACATAATGTATAGTTTAAAATTTTAATTATTTTCTTATATAATGTAAGTGAGCACTGAGGTTGTTATTATATAGTAGGTTAAAGTTCCAAGTATGTTACTGATGATAAATCCCACCTTATTCGACACACTGTGAGTATTTACATAATGTACACATTACAACAGATGGCGTGCGTATCGTACTTACAAATGTTTTTGAAAGAGTATATCTCTAATGTTCTTACACTTTTACATTTCCTTGATACAATAAAAAAAAAGCGTGGGGATCCGCGGGTCACGTCTAGTGTTGATATAGAAAAAATAATTGGGAATACACTCTCTTGCAGCACGTGAGACCGCGCTGCATAAACTTTTCAAGGTAGGAAAATTAAATTAAATTCTATAAGGTGGAGCCACTGGTGAAGCTAGTCTTTCATAAATAATACAAACGAACATTTGTTTACGAATATAATTTTATTAACAATTTTTGTTTTTAATTAATGACTGTAATGCAAGTCGTTATCATAAATATTTACACATCTTTATATTATATTATAATACATTTTTACAAACGTTTCATTCGCTTCACGTCGCCCCTCGGGGCTTCATAGCTCTTAATTACAAATGTCCCTTTCAAAATTCTAATAATCCGTAATAAATTAATAAATGTTTAAATTATACAAAATTTATATTCTTATAAAATAATAATTCGGCTTATATGTTGTATATTTGAGAAATGCTGTAGAAAGTGTCAATGGATTTGAGATACACCGACCCTCTAGAAGAATTCATTCTGATAGTCTAATGCACTGTTTTATCTTGCTCATATAAATAGCTGACATACCTTTGGGGTAAGCGTGTAACATTTGAGGAATCAATTCTTATGTTTTATATAAAAGCCCTCTAACGTGAGGAACGTTTTGAATTATGCAAGCAGGCTTTTATTTCTTTTTGGCCTTTATCAGCAAAAGTACCTAAGCAAAACTCTTTATGCTTAGATAAACAGTGGATTTTTTTTACTAAATCTCTCGCAAGTTTCTTTGTGAGTTTAAAAAAGATTACGAAAAGTGCTGATATTATTCAGACCTCCGTACCCCATGTCTAGTAAAAATAAGCGACGCATAGACTCTCTTTTTGGAGTTTACTTCATTATTGAACTGGCCCGTAATGTCAATTAGAAGACAAGTACAACGGTTATTGAAGAACAAGAACCTAACAACGGTAATGACCGTCAGAACCGATTTGCGAATACCACGCTAAAAGCAACTCTTAAAACACCAATTTTATTTCAATTTAAAATGAAGGTTATATGTATCTCATAAATAAATGACTACTTTATTGTGCTAAATAAAAGTTAAGTAAAAATAAAAGTTATTGTAAGTAATACAAATAAGAAAAAAACAATTTAAGACTGAAATATGGGTATCTAAAAGACAACGACTAAATTTTATTACACACTAGCTGTCCGCCCCGGGTTTGCACGGGTGTATTAACGAAGATAATCTTCCGTTTTAAAATAGAACAACTCAAACAACTCGCGATATATTTTCTATATCTGTTTATTATGTTTTGTCTTATTCACTCAGGGTCTTTTTACATGGAGCATTTTTAAGCCAAATTTTTCACTTTTCCAAACGATTTTTAAAACATTTTCATACAAACCGTATTCTGACAGTAACAGACAACAACAAAAGAATTAGTTAAATAAGTGTAGCCATTGTGTAGTAATATACTTACTACGTACATTCGACAATTGTTTTTTATTGTCTCCGTTTAAATAACAAGTCGCTATAATTTGTTAAAACTTAAGCATCAATTAAATATATTTTCTTTTATTGTACAAGCAAACAAGCCTCCAGGAAACCTGAAGAAGTTTTGCAACGTATACAAAGAAACTCAAAATGACCACAGTCTTGAAGACTGAGTGACGTCCCTAATAACAGTAGCCTGAACAGTGCTTTGCAGCAGAAATAGTTGTAAAGATGGCTCGACGAGTACTACCTAATTCTTCACTATTCGTATACGTCTATTCATTAGAATTTTATAGATCGACAACAATGGGCATTGAAGAGAAAAATCCTAAGGAAACCACAATAAATTTAATTTTAAAAGTGGCTTTTGTCTAACACTTTGATATTTACAAGTTACTTTTGGATCCATTTCGCTGCCAGGTTTTGGATATTATACGATTCTGTTTGAATTAGGTAAAGTGTTTGTGCCGTTACTATTTCATTGTTTCTATATATAGGTACTCCAGCAAATTACAAAACACAAAGCTTTTGTCTTCGACTTTACTAACTAATGTAGATTTGACCTAAGGAGGAGTACTTTTTTTTGGATGACAGGTAAGTACCTTATGCCTTACCGGCAAACCGACAAGTTTTGGCCCCTTGGTTAAATGGGAGTAAATGCAAAAATGTAAGAAGGAACCATGGGGATTTAGTCCGTGCGATTCGGACGAGACCCATCCTCAGCTGCGCAGCGAGATGTGTATCCCCTAGAGATCTCCCCATGTAAAAAACCTACCCTATGTCTTTTTCTGTACACCTGAGAATATGTATAAAAATTTCATAATGTTCGGTAGTTAATGCGTAAAAGCGTGACAAACAAACAACCCACATTCGCATTTATAATTTTTATAACAGGATATAATAACATAAGGATACTATTATTGTATCTATTGTATGGGTTTGATCATCTCCAAAGTGACGGAACTTTTAATGGCAAGACAGTGCACTTTTTAGCGCATTATCTCGACTAATTTTTTCCCAAGAGGTGAATTACAGTAGTGCTCAAATTTCAATCCAAAAAGTAAACAGTCGCACAATAATCTTGATAAAACAAATAGTTACAACGAAAAGAATCATTATTTTCCCGAAAACAAAATCCCAGACACTAATGAGTAATATGCATAGCTTAATTGCAGACGAGGATGAACAAAAATTGCAAATTATACCTATTTCTTGCAGACAAATTAAACCGATTTTAACCTAACATCAACACTAACATATATTTTAGTGTATCTCTGTTTGCTTTTTGCATAGTAGTAGTATATTTAATTTGGTTGAATAGATATCGTAGGAGGACATATATGGTATACTGTCCAAACAAAGTTATATAAATTCCACAGTTAGTTTTGGGTTCTCAAATGTTTTTGCAATGCGTTTTTAGGTTCGCCAATTTTGCAATCAAATATTCTTTGTCAAAGATTATTACTCCGATTAGGAAGTACCAGCAATTTTAATACAAATTATTTTGTTATGACATCAATGTACCAAAATGTCAGATCTACGATGATAGATAAGTTGTTGTTAGAACTTTCTAGAGAGGTTTTGGGACATCTTTAAATTCAATCTACGTGGCATTATGTTCACTATACTTCACTTACACACGATAACTAAGCCATATTACGCAATATAGAGTAAGATGAAAATTATGAATAAAGAAGCCACTGGATACATGACAAACTAAAGTTCCCGACAAAAATTACATTTGATTTTGTTTTTAATCGAGGAGGCCCAAAACAATATCCTAAGTAAATCTATAAAAGAAATAAACATTTAATACCACTTTTTAGCAGGAACATATGAGCAATATAGGTATTATAAACTAGCTGCCCCCGCGAACTTCGATTCGCCTTATTATGACTTTTTTTCTTAGCCTACCTTATTAGTAGACACATATCGACATTTTGCTATGGTACCCCATAGAGACTGTTCGCTTTTCCGGAATACAAACTGAGAAAGCGAAAATTTTAAAACAAACTACAGTAAAGTGGTAAAATTACATTCGTCAACTCAAAAATGAAAAAAAAAGCATCGTAATTACGGATGCGTTCAAGTTGCTAATAGCGATTTGAAGTTGCGTTCACAATTACAGAAAAAGAAAACTGATTTGTCCTTTTTTTCATGCAATTTTCTCTTCTTAAAAACCGTCCTCAGAATTCAAGGAAAAAATCAAAGCAAAAATGACTCGAATTGAACCAGCTGTCTTCGAGTTTTGCGCTTAGCAACATATTTTGCGTTTCATTTTTATTTATATAGATAATACGTGAAGTGGCATACAAATTCAAGTGTCATTGCCTTCGCCGTCATTTGTTACCAATTATATAAGAAGAGTTTTTGGCGGGATCTTGGAATGGCATGTAGTGGTCTTTATATTTTATCCATAATCTTGTGTTATTTGGCTCTATATTATGTAATGTTGGTGGTGCTTTACGTAATATAGTTTGGTTATTGTGCATAAGTGAAGTGGATCGGATATAATACCACGGAGCATGGATTCTGACTTGCCACAAAAACTCCCAGGAAAGTTCTAGCAAGATGGCCACCATCTTGTTAGTTCATTGAAATTATATAAAGAAATTTGTAATATCGTTACTCACTTGATAATGGCAGTAATAGTTTACTAGAAGACTGGTTGCCAAAAATAAAATAGAAGAAGAATTATATAAGAACGATAAATTAGAGTTTTTGGTGATCTTATTTTGTCATGTAGAGGCTTTAATATTTTATTCATAATCTTGTGTTATTTGACTCTATATTTTGTAATATTGATGGTGTTTTACGTAATATAGTTTGTTTATTGTGCATAAGTGAATTGAATGGAAAATAATACCACGGACCATGAATTCTGAGATGCCACAAAAACTCCCTGGAAAGTTTTAATAAGGAAGCCACCATCTTATTGTTAGAGCATTGAAATAATCACAAGAAACTTGTAATATAATTACTTACTCGACAATGGTGGTAATAATATAGAAGATCGATTGACAAAAGTAAAATAAAAAAAAGAACAGTAAGTCTATTAAGGATTATTGTAAATTCAGTTTTTAGTTTCAGCTCGATAAAGTGACTGTACTGTTGGCGATAGCAAGGACAGTGCAAACTAATTACAATTGCGATCACTAACAATCTATAATCCATCGCCAGTTGGCGTTTTAATGCCGGCCACCAAGCTGGTTATACCCTGAATTGATCGCGAAACATGACAAAAGACGGCCACTGTGACGGCATTATTTGCATTGTGGTCGCGATCTAGTCAGATAACGTACCTACTAAACGTACCAGAGAGCAATTCTATTAGTATTAAAAACGTGAAAGATGATAACGAAGCCACCATAAAGTCAATAGTTTCAATTAAAAATCCGATATATAATAGTTAAGTAAAAAAAAAAATAGTTGCTCACATTTCAAACGATTTTTAACATGATTAATAAAATAAACAAAATCAGAGAAAAGGTGCGGACCAAGATTCTGCACTAACAAAGAAAAAAAACATGAAAGCTTGTGAGGCTGGATGAATGTCTTCTCACTTTGTCAGGCAACACTTTTATAGGCTATAACTCTTTTAAATTTTATTTTTGTCAACTAATCTTCTACATTATAACTGCCATTGTCGAGCAGGTAATAATATTACCAGTGTCTTGTGATCATTTCAATATTCTGACAAGATGGTTATTAGAACTTTCCAGAGAGTTTTTGTGCCACAGTATTATTTCCCATCAACTTCATATGTGCACAATAAACGAACTATATTACGTAAAACACTACCGATGTTACAAAATATAGGGTCAAATACCACATTATGAATACAATATAAAAGCCACTACAAGACGGTAAGATCCCGCTAAACACTTCTAAATTTAAAGCTATAACTTATAAAGTTGTGCAAATTGAGCATAATCTACCTATACAAATAAGAATCAATCGCCGAATGTATGTAAGCTCATAACTTCAAAACAGCCGCACCTATTTGGATAACTCTTCTTTTACTAAGTTTGTAATTGGCAGAACAAGGTTTTTATATGAAAGAAAATATTTGAGAAATCATACGGAAAAGTGAAAAATTTATATTGAAAAATCTCCATGAGTGAATGACACAAGACATTAGACAATAGGAAGATATTCCAAAATATTGACAGATTCAGTTCAATTTTTCAGTCGTGATTTTATTTCATTCAATGAACGTACTGCAAAGCAAGATTTAGTTGCATATCCTTTTATAATACACCCATGTGAAGACAGGGCGAACAGCTAGCTTGACAATAATCTTCAAGTGATTTGGAAAAGATCTATCCTGTGCTGCATCAGCCCTTAGAGTTTAATAAAGATAATGTATAATGTTATCTAGATATAGAGATAAAATCGCATATGAAGTTGCAGGTGAATGCTAGTGTGACAAACGATAACAACGAAACAAATAACTTACTAAAGTACTTCAAGGAAGTCCAAATTATATAAACAAAATGTTCAGTTGACTCGTTACATTTCAAAACGAGTTAAATCCAATTTTAGAGTTATCCCATACGAAATATATATAAGAGTTGTTGAGGTATGTATGCTTGGTACACATATATGTTTCAACAACTCATATATGTATGAATAGTTAACTTAGCTTAGGTTAGCTCTCAGATAGGTCGCTTGATCTCGTGCCGCCCCAATTATAGCGGAAGACGTACACCGTGGGTTTTTAGTCCGTGCGAGTCGGACATAACCCACTCTCTCCCCCGAGAGGATGGTGTATCCATAAGGGATTTCCCCACGTAAAAAAGAAAAAAGATAGGTCGCGAAAGTTGCACGTACCAAAGCCGAGGTGTGCCGTGCACCCTTGAGCTAGTTGTCATATAAAATCGGCTGAGTACCTTAAGCGCTCGCCTTCGTAGTCCGGTGAAGTTGTTAAGACCTTGCTAGGCCAATAGCGTAGTCAGTTCGAAAAAAAAACTGTTTCTAATATTTTACGTTATTTTTCAAGACCTTCAAATTTTGTACAATTTCAAAACCTACATGTGAAATATGAAGATCATAAAGAAAAATCTAATACCCTTGTGAATGGTAAAATTTGAGCTTAGAGTAATTATCAATAAAGTTTATAGATATCTAATTATATATATTCCTATCACTCGAATGTGGAAATCTCCCAAAGATTACTTATTCATATGAAAACAAGATCCATTTTCGATAGTTTTCTACTAAGACAATCAATACATAAATTACTAGCCAAATTCCACCCACTTCATTGGACATACAAAAATGGCAATAGGCTAATCGAATCGAAAATACATAGTTATAAAATAGCCTAGACCCACGCTGGTACGTTCAGTATTTTTCGATTTTTTCAGTTATTTTAATCAGCGAACTAAAACAAACCTTCTATTCTAATTGACAACTACAAAGAGATTACAAATTTGTTCTATATATATGTGACAATACTGAGGTTTTAAATATTTTTATTATGTGACTATAACTGCTGACACATGCTACGATAGGGCCGTTTTTTGTATTTATTATCTGCAAGCTTTTGTTGTGGTATTCGCAAACAGAATATGATGATTCTTTATATAAAGTCGGCTGCCATTATCCTGCAGTACTGTTGTAGAAGTCGCTTTGTTTGTTTTTGATCTACATCTGCTTGAAAACTATAAGATAATTGATTTTTCTTTCCGAAATTAAATTAAATGATGTTAAGATTCAATAACAGATAGGCCTAAAGTAAAAACCATAGAGATATTATTTTTAAATGCATTCTTTTTACAGCATTTCTAACTTCATAAAAACTAGATACGGTATTTAAAAGAAAATAAATAAAGATATACACAAGTATAAATATTAAATTGCTTCATACAAATTTATATTCGCAGAATAAGTTGTAAAATGTTTTGTTGTTGTTATTATTCCTTTTGATTATTTTGTTTAAAACCGACTCTGTGTTATTGATAGAAAACTTTTATTTACTGTCTATACACTGCTAATAAACTTTCTTTTTTTTTCATAAGG
This sequence comes from Antheraea yamamai, assembly GCA_036509395.1. Classification (NCBI taxonomy): domain Eukaryota; kingdom Metazoa; phylum Arthropoda; class Insecta; order Lepidoptera; family Saturniidae; genus Antheraea; species Antheraea yamamai. The sequence goes on from AP028446.1 coordinate 19,439,246, forward strand.
CATAATTAATATATCGGCCAGTGCCACTGCTATAAAGGATAATATTCTTTTATTTTATATTTGGTTCTAGTAGATTATTGTAGCCATTGTTTAGTAGGTTATTACAAGTTTCTTGCGGTCATTTTAATGAACTAACAAGATGGTGGCCGTTCTGTTAGAAATTTCCAAGGAGTCTTTGTGGCGAGTCAGAGTGCACGCTCCGTGGTATTTTTTCCCATCCATTCCACTTGTGCACAATAACTAAACTGTATTACATATTTCAAAATATAACACCAGCAATATTTCAAAATATAGAGCCAAATAACACAAGATATTTAAATTAAAAAATTAAAATATTAATAAAAATTAAAAGATATTTAAAAAGAAAAATGGAACATTAAGAAACTGTAACAATGAAATTGGCCACATAGAATTAAGAATTAATATCGTTTTAGTAAACTGTGCCAAATTTCTGCTAGAAACGTTATGAGACGAGGACGTAAGAACATTTATCAAACTATACTCCCGCTTATTATTTATCTTCTTATCATGGAATCATCAATATTATGACTATTATTAAGGGCAATACAATACAGAGATATATTTATTCAGTTATTATTGAAGTAAAATCTATTTTTTGCCTTTTGCGGATTTCCATGCCTAATAATAACTTAATGATTTGAAAGAAATATAATTGTAGTAGCTACAATGCAAATCATTTCTTGTATATTTTTCTCTAATCCAATATTAATAATACTTCTTTCGTCGTATAATAAATAATATTATATGTCATTTTATATTCCATACGCCTCTAATCCCATATTTACAATAGGATTTACCTACTATAAACATAATAATTTAAGTGTTTTCTTTGTAGAAAATATTTCTTGTAATCCTTTATATATGATTTTCTGTAGCTCAGTATAAATTATATCATTAATACTTAATATTAAATTGTAATGTAATGTAATTTAAGAATATTTATTTATTTTAAATGTAATGTTCACCATAATATCAAAGAAGTTTTATTTTGACCGCGCGTATATTCGAAGGACTAAATATTTTTTGAATGTACCTATAACCTTATCTTAGGGTAGAGATACCGTAATCTAGCAATAAGCGAACATACACTGAATTATTTGTCATATTGTCTCAGTGTCTCATGTAGTTAGGACATTGCTTAATCTGATTCGCCCTGTTAAATTTATAGGCTTACGTAACGGCAGAGAATAAGTTAAGAAATTAATAACAACAGTTGCTGATTTTGGAAACGATTTTTAACATGATTAATAAAATAAACGAAAGCAGCACATATAAAGGGCTAAAGGGAAAAATTCGCTAAGTCCTTTTTTACAAAATGATTTTTTGTAGTTTGCGGCAACAAAAATTACTCATTTCAGATGACTATCTAAAACGACTGTAAAACGCGTTGTCACATTTTTTGTTGTTGTTCTATATCTTCTTTAACTGTGAATAACTAGCTAAATCCGTGACTTTACCACGTCAGTTATTATTATTGCTAGGCATATTTTATACAGAAAACAATTAGTAATACATATAACAAACAAAATTTCCTTTCAAAATCATTTATTCTAATGTATTCAAGTCCACCAAAAACTGCTTTCAAAATTTTAATTGTCTCTCCTGTAGAGTTTTGTAAATGTGACTTGGCCAGTTTTCCCATTAGCCCTTCATATGTATATATATTAATTATATCTGACCAACTATACGCGAATACTGAAATGCTATCTTGTATTTTTACCCGTTATTTTGTCATAATAAATAATAATTAGATAGTTTTTAATCATACTGTTTCACCAGTAAAATAAACAAACGTGTATTCACAAACTTATTCCACAAATATAAATGATATATAGATAAACTCAATTCAAATACTAATCCACGTCTCCAGATAGACGCCGGAAAACATTATAGTGTAATCTACTTAAGATATTATTTACAATTTTACAATTATAAAATATTATTACGTGAATTACTATTAAATAAATTCTATATTTATTCGTTCATTGCGCAGGATTTATAAATACAAAAGAAATGTCTTCTCTGTTGTGAATAAAAAGCGAGAAGTTATTATAGAAATGTTGGTGTTTATGTTATAGAATGTTGAGGTGAGGAAAAGTGTTTGCACCCAAGAAAAACATCCGTCAAAGTGCTTTTAAAAACAGAATAATGGAAGAAACAAATTTAGTAGGTTGTTTTTTTGACTATTGATATGCACCTACATAATTTATAAAATTATGAACTCGATCTATCTAATTTCATACATTTTCAGAGACACTTTTTGTGCAAAAAAAAAACATTTCTCCTTACCTAAATATTCCATAAACGCAACAAAGATTTGATTGAAATAAGAAGTTTTCTTCATAAAACATACAAGAAAAGTTTTTTTAAACACTAAATTTAAGTCTATACAAAGGATTTATGTGAAAACATTTTATAAAGACAAAAACAACCCTGTCATATCCGTATATAAACATATTTTTACGCTTTAAAAAAAATAGGTTAAATAAAGTCATCAATTTCGTCACGGAAATCGAATTTTGTGATGCCTTTCGAATAATCGTTATAAATTATATAATATTATGTTTATTTAATCCATAATGATGAGAATATTAGACGGTACATACCTGATCACGCAGACATTCGGTTACCCCGCGCACTCGGTGCACTTCAACGAAATGTAATCGCGCCTTAACAAATCGATTTTAAGAATTACCTAAAGTATTCGAACATCACAATCACGGACTCTGCCTAACTAAATAAGTAATACATAGGTTGCAGTCTACATTGCATCGTTTCTCACTGAGAACGTGTTCCGGCACTGACACTCCGCGGACGCTACTCCTCATCCACGTTGATCTCCGAGTCGGCCGAGTCCTCGTCGTACGTAGAGGAGGATGCAAACCCGCGCCCCAGAAGCGCGGACCTGTTCTTGGCGGCGGCGGCTCGGTCCCGCTGCCGCCGGTTCTTGAACCAGTTCCCGACCTGCGTCGGCGTCAGCCCTGTCGCCGCCGCCAACTCCCTCTTCTTCGTGGGGTTCGGGTACGGATCTTGCAAGTACCACTCCCTGAGCAACGACCTCGTCCGCTCCTTAAAACAGTGAGTCTTCTGCTCCCCGTCCCATATCGTCCTCGGCAACGGGAACTTCTTGCGGACTCGGTACTTGTCGACCGGACCGAGCGGGCGGCCGCGTAGCCTCTCCGCCTCCTGGTAGTGCGCTTCCAACCATAGCGCTTGCAGCTTCGCGTGGCTCGACCGCTGGAAACGATGTCTCTCGAGGATCGAGTATAGTTCCCGGTGTCGGCCCGCGTGGAACGCGACGACTGCTCGCGCGCGCAGTACGGCCTCGCACCGCTCGAGCTCGGCGACGTTCGGATGCGCCACGGGCAGCGACCACAGGAATCTGGCGAGCCGCTCGACGTCACCGCTTTCCTCGAGGGTCTCGCAGACGGTGGCGACTTGTGCCGCGCTGAAGGAGAGCGTCGGTAAGGGCAGCAGCGGCGTCGGGGCCGCCAGCTCGATGGCAGCGAGCGCGGCGGAGGGCGCGGGCTCGGCGCAGGGCGCCGGCTCGGCGGCGCGCTCGGTGGCGGCCGGGCCGCGGTGCGCCTCCACGATGCGCGCGTGCAGCGCCGCCGTCGTGGTCTCGTCCCAGGAGCCGCGCATCGGTACGAGTGTGCGCGCCGGCGGAGTCGCGCGCGGTCTGACCCGCAGCCGGAGCGCCACCGGGGGCGTGCTCGCCCTCCGCCGCCGATTGGCTATCGGTTACGGAGCGCGGGGCGCACGGGCCAATCGCGCGCGCCGCCCGCCCGGGGGCCGGATAGCTTTCAACCGCGTCGCGGTGCACATCCGCCGGCCGCGTTTAACGAGGGCGGGGAGGCGGGCGCGCTCTCCCCCCCGCCCCGAGCCGCCATGATCCGCGATGCCGAGCGGCGCGGGCGGCGCCCCGACCGACTCGCTGTGATCCCGCGACGCCTACCTCTATCGATTACCTGCAAACGTGCAATTAATAGCGTCCATACAACCACCCGGATGGATTACAGAGCGCTGTTTGTCCTGTGCGACATGGAATCACCGCTCATCGACAAGACATTTAGTTTAATTTACATACAAAGTGCTCTACACGCACTAGTACCGCGTCGCAGGGACCGCACTACCGATACGCGGTACTAGTACAACTATACACGATCACACATCACAAAACAATTATGGTTTAAGTACCTATTCCGTTAGGTATCTACGTAGGTGGGTTAACAACAAAAATAATGCAAACTTCTACTAAGCGTTATAACAAAAAGTTTCTATGACAGAATGTAGTTTGTATTCTATGACAAATTTTCTGTTACAAACTAGACGGATTACGTTCTGCTTTTATTTTTGATTAGTAAACTTGCATTACGTTATAGGTAGGTTACGTATACTATGTGATGTCGCGTCAGTGGCTTATTACATGATAAACTTTTCTTATGCACATATGTTTGAATTAGAATTTGAAGATGTCTCAAAAAATCGAAATCTTCCTAAAACGAATTAATAAGGTATGCACTATTTCGCTTAATTGACTTGACCGCGTTAAACATACGTAGGTACCTACTTGAATAATATAAACAACACTATTTGATAACTTGTTTGTTAAACAATATATGGGTGTCAAATTAAAATGAAGAGAGTACTTGCGTATTGAAGCTGGCTAACTATTCTGCAAGAAAAATAGGTACCCAATATATAACTGTGTAGAGTAAAATTTATTTTAGATATTTCAACAATATCTAATGTCATTACTTTTTCAATTACTACACTATTGTACCTAATACAATGCATATTTTTTGTATTCACATGAAATAAAGATAAATATATAAAATATCAAGATCGTTGGTCGCACTCTACATCAGCGAGATTTCAGCGTGAAAGCCTTTCGAGGGTATTAAGTTATTGAACGGCAAACCACACCCAGGCGGCTGTAACGCTACACAGGTAGGGCCTCCCTGCTCACCCTCCGGACAACGGAAGAACCTCCCAGGACCGCGGGTCGTGTTGCTCGCCACGTTACACTCTATTACGTATTATAGCAACTCTATTCTGTTCTAATAAATAATTGTTACATTGTTAACCCCTCGGCTGATTTTTTAACATTCAGACCTCAAAATGGCGGATAATTTTTTTTTTAATATTTAGCCCATTTTTAAAAATTGCAAATTTTACGTTCAATAATTTATTATTGTTCACGTTCATCAAATATTGTAATAGATACAGTATTTTTTAAACCTTATACTGCCAACAATTTATTGATCAATGCGTCATAAGGTGAATCTTAAACCCTTATTTTTTAGGACAATCGAGGAGTTGTGTTTTTTTTACCTATTTATTAACATATCTACCTACCACGATAGTCTTAGTCGTTCAGTTTTGCGACTCTATTATCTAGGACTGTCTTTTCATATTATACCAAAAACTGTCTGCAAATTACTATATTAATAAGATACAAACTAGCTCCACCTACTGGCGAGTTACGTCAAAATTGATAACATAAAACCTTCTGACTATTTTCAAACGGTTTTAAGTTGTAATAAGTCGTTGTTAATACTTGACACTGACGTCTTTTAATGAAACCAACGCCATCTTGTCTTACCACTGTATGTCCGCGTCAAACGTTTTAACCGCTCTGAAGTAGATGCGCAGAACACGAATTTAGGTATCAGAGGGATGTAGTGAGGTAAAAGGGGAGCAAGCTCGCCCGCGCGCGTACCTCGCCCCCTATTTCACCCACGCTGACACGTGTGTCCTGTCATTAATAGTTACAGTACAGTCGCATTAAGAAGTCAATTTAGTTTTGTTGTTGTTAATTACATGTTATTGCTATTTTCGTTGTTTTCTTTTTCTTGTATATTTGTCAATATTAGAAGACCCATCCACTTCGAAAAATGATGTTTCTATGAAAGGCGTTGTTTATTTTATTTTTAATACAAATTATTTATTTATTATGGATGTATGTATTTTATTCACAATAACGGTATTGTAACACGCATAATATCCGTACAATGATGATAATTGCTCCGAACGGTTTCGGCCATGGTGACCACTTTGACCCCTAAACTTAGAAATGGCGCTGGTGCGCTGGAAGATGGCTTATGTAGCCTGTCTTCGCGGCGAAACTTCGTGCACATTGAGGGCACGTGAGTACGCCGTTCTCGTAATGATATGTTATGGCAGCAGGAGGGCGAGCCTTTAACTGGTCGCGTTTGGTATCAAGGTCAGCTTTCCGCTGAGCCTCGAACTCGCGTACTTGGCTGTTCACCATTCTGCGCCATTCTGGCCGTTGTGCTGCCAAACGTTCCCACCAAGATGGCTCTATATTGCATTTCTTCATGTGCGGCTTTTGGACATCCTTGTACCGGAGGAGGGGACCACCATGATTCCGCTTGCCCTCCTCCAGTTCAGAATAGAAGATGCGCTTCGCCACTCTTTCCTCCGCCATACGCGACACATGACCGATACAATATATCTGTACAATATATGCTACTAGATATATCTGACAGATAGAAATAAATACTGCATAAAGGCGATCATTCAATTAAAGTAAGCGATCATCCAAAACTCACAAACCAGGTTATTAAATGTTATTTGGATTTAATGATAACTGACAAATACATGATGTGGCGAACTGTTAATATTTTAGCTTTATCATCATTCAGCCCGTCCATTTCTAGTTTTTACTGTTATTTAACTACCCCAGATTTAATTTTTATTGTTTGATTGTTTTTATCTCTAATTCTTTGCAAATATTATATATGTATATACATATATATCGTATATGTCTGCTTAAATCATATAAACTGGTTTTCGTAAACCAGCTGTCAAACCGTTTACAAGACGACACAATCGGAATCAAACTTTCATTTCACATACAGAACCTTCTGAAAGTAGCAGTTCTATATTATATTGCTACATTTTTATTACTTAATGTAATAGGCAAATATATACTTGAATCATAATTCATTAAAACCTGTTATGCTGTGAGTATAATATCGAGACAAGTTAAAGATTAATGAACGTAAATATTAAATTCCTATAATAATATTCTGATTTTGTTTAGTATTAACCTATTGACTGTACTATGCGCAAGACTGAACTTAAAGCTATATTCAGAGCGGCCATCAACGATGGCTCTGACTATATGCTTATGTATATATAGTATAATCTATGGGGATTACAGCACTGTAGTTCATAAGCAAAGTCAACGCGCGGGAAGGTTTTTGGTGGGATCTTAGTCCGTCTGTGACTTTTATATTTTATTCATAATCTTGTGTTATTTAACTCTATATTTTGTAATATTGGTGGTAATTTACGTAATATAATTTGGTTATCGTGCATAAGTGAAATTGATGGAAATTAATACCATGGAACATTAATTCTGAAATATTACAGAAACTTCCTGGAAATTTCTAACAAGCGGGCCACCATCTTGTTAGAACATTGAAATTATCACAATACACTTGTAGGTAATATTATTGCCTACTCGACAATGGCAGTAGTAATCTTGAAGATTGGTCGCCAAAAATAAAATAAACGCGCGGGAAATATGAATAAAGTCTATGAACTGTAATTAGGTATATATTTATGAGAAAAACTAAATAAGTTTAGACCATATCTTAGAAAGACAAGATTTAATACTCATGTAGTATATTTATAAGAACTTTACGCAACAATAAACAAGATGGCGGACGAGTGTCTCAAATTTACCGTAAACCAATGTTACCTATATTTTTTAAGTCCCTTGCAACCTTTTTGGCCGTTCTAAATATAACAGTCGGGTTTGCGTATAGTCAATAAGCGTAGCCCGGTGAAGCTGTTCAGGCCTTGTTAGGCCAACAACGTAGTCAAATCGAGAAAAAACTGAAGTATAGTCAATAGTTTCATTTAAAAAAAAGTGAAAGTATTATTTTACGAATCTAAAATTGTCTTTTATTTACCCTTAAGTTATGGCGATGTTACACGTATAGTATACTACGTATGTATATCTAAATTTGTGTTCTGTGCAGCCATACTCAGAGCGGTCAAGAAGTTTGACGCAGACTGTACAATATTTACTAAATTAACATTTTAATTGGATTTGATGGTGAAGATATATAAAATTTAGTATAAGGTAAAAAAAATTGTACACTTTATAGGTTCTTTTTTTACGTTTATTTATCGTTTGACTACAATTTCATCGGATGGTTTAAATGTCGATGTGATCTAAGATGATAACTACCTTATGTCTAAAAGAGTATTGGCTCTCAATTGTTACAATGAAGAGTGCTAGCTAACCAGACGGATGTTAAAAAAACAGTAGGTACCTTACTATGGTTTCATCATAATGTTTTCCTTCACCAAAAACTCCGACTCGTTTTCAAGGATTTGAAAGTACATCAATCAACACGATGTCTGTACTCGCTATCCATAATTTTTTGTTTTTAATCTACAAGTTTGAAGAATTGGTTTTAAGAGAAGTCTATTACTGTCTCACTCTACTCGAACTATCTAATAGAGCGCGAGAGAGACAACTGCAACTCCTAGTTGATATATCGTTTAGTTTATTGAAATAAATCATAACATACCCATATGGCAATGAGAGAGATATTATTATATAGTATAAAATATTTCCTCTAGTTTCATTATCCAGGAACAAAACAGAATAACATAATGTGGTTATAGAAACAATTATTCATTCAGAGATTGTATATTATTTTGTTAAATTAATTATATTAACATAACATAATTAATTAAGAATTACGTACTGCTATGAATTTACTTTAATAGTATAAACCATTCGATTTGATCACAGATTTTTTTTATGTACAGATAAACACAAGGAAAAAAAAGGTATGTTTGTAAACACGGAATCGTTCCCCAAGCCGACGGCGCGGCGCGGCGAGGCGCTACGTTCAGACATGATTGCGTTGTTTCTAGAGATTTAACTCACGATTTACACTAGCAACCGGCCCCGGCTTCGCATGTGCGCAATACTAATGTGCTTTCATAAGTATTTTAACAATTTAAATCCATATTTTAAAGCTACATAAAATCTGTACAAATTTATGTTGCGCGTAATTTTTAGTCTGTGATTCTTACATATATATATTTATTGAAATGACATGCTATAAAAACTATTTTAATCTACATTAAATGCCCAATGTGAGGTAACTAATATACATATATATGTTTTTCCTTTTGGCAACCAATCTTCTAGTAGATTATGACTGACATTGTCGAGTAGATAATGATAAGTTTCTTGCGATCAGTTCAATAAACTAACAAAAAGGTGGCCGTCTCTTGTTAGAAGTTTCCAGGGAGCTTCTGTGGCAAGTCAGAATCCATACTCCGCGATATTATTTCCCATCCACTTGTTCGCAATAACCATACAATATTACGCAGTATAAAGTAAAATAACTCAAGATTAATAAAGAAGTCATTGACAAAGTAAGTATATTATATATATGTATATATGATATATGACAAACTATACCTATAAGATTCCCGCCAAAAACTCCATTTGGCTTTGTTTTCAATCAATGGAACCCGAAACAATATCCGAAGTAAATCTATAGTAACCAAACTGTATTACGTAAAACAACAATACTAGAAAATATAGAACCAAATAACACAAGATTATGAATAAAATGTTAAATACACCACATGACATTCGAAGGTCCCGCCGAAAACTCTACTATATTTATTAAAATAGCGCTTCAAATAATCAATTGTTTTTTATAGATCATCAATGTTCAAACATGAATCTAACAAGATGGCGGCTCCCTCATTATAACTTTCTTGAGAGTTGTTGTGACTTCTCAAAATTCATATCCACGTGTTATTATTACTAGTCCACAGTGACAAGTTGTGCTACACATGATGTCACCAATATCATACAATACATGTTCAAATAACACGAGTTTGTGGAAAAAAAAGTTATAACATAGTAGTGCTACGTGACAGATTGAGATCCCGCCAAAAACTCCGCCAGTTGCATGAGTGCTATAGATTCTCGAATAAGACAGGAGGTTTTGTTATCTGTGCTGTCATTTTTTTCTCAGTGTCCTATTTTATAAATTGTATTTATATATGTATTTTATGTGTGTATGTACATATGAGTATTCTATTCAGGGCACTATTTTTATATTTGTTATATTTCAATGTTAGGTTCATTTTCATTTTCAATTCAATTACATTCAATTTGAGGGTGGTAGCTAGCGGGCGGCGGACTTAGAAAAAAGCCCTACCACCATTATATGTTGACGTTTTCTTTCATTGTAGATATGCTCCGACTCATTTGCTAGGATCCCAACTTACGTCCATCGATGCGATGTCCGACGCGCTATCAATTATGCCGTCATTGCAATCTATAATACGGTAAAGCTTTAGTAGCGGTTTAGTAGTTTTAGTGTGAAAGAATAAAAGAAACATTAATTCGTCTTCGCAAATTTTCTCCTTTAGAATATTAATAAAATCTATTGATGAAGTCTACTGGTTTTACATCACGCAACGACCATTGGTAGCGGAGCAATCATCATACAAAGGTCGGAAGATGCGATAAGAGAGAACGGAGTTACAGTGCGGTCAGGCTGTGTCGTGTGGCGCGGAGTATCAAGAACTGATAGCGGAAACATTCATCGTCTGTGAAACCGCAGGTAAACCTTTATCTTAATATATATATTTCTTGTGTGCGTGTGTATGTGACTGAACTCCTCCTAAACGACTGGACCGATTTTGATGAAATTTTGTGTGCGTGTTCGAGTGGACCCGAGAATGGTTTAGATTCACAATTGGACCCGATAGGTGGCGCTGCGGTTGAATTTTAGGGCCGCTAGTATATATATACAATTATTCTATCCGTGTGTATGTGACTGAACTCCTTCTAAACGCCTGAACAGATTTTGATTAAAAAAATTGTGTGTGTTCAGGTGGATTCAACAATGATTTACATTCACAATTAGACACGGTAGGTGGCGCTGCGATTGACTTTTAGTATTTTTTTATTAACAAGGGAGGACAACCTCTGCCGGGATCGCTAGTTTAGTATAATTTGTTTTGATACTTAGGATCATATTCGTAGTATTGTATTCTTTATATACGGTTAATAGTAGATACTCCAAAGGCTTATGTTAAAGTATTTGTCTTGTTAATTAGACGCAAATCCTTTTTCCCAAAACGTTAACTTAGAATTTGAAAGATACGTATCCGTCAATAATAGCTGCATCTCTTTCTCTCACACCGTCAATTATATATTTAATTTTACGTCCCATTTCTTCATACCTCGGATAGATAAAGACTTGTTTGTTACAAATCAAGGAGCAGCCGTCTGTCTAGTACACGAGTTGCCGATAGGAGTCCCGATCGATAGGTGAGGTCTCTTTGTTTGGAAGATACAAGACCACTGGGTGCGGTCTCGAACTCATCTTCCGATTGCCGGCCCTTTGTCCTGTTCCATTACCTTGATTTAGGTACCTATGTATTATATGGGCTAACTTTTTTCCTGTTTAACCTGTTCCTAAGAATAACTCTTACATATAGTTATATGAGTCGTTTCATTTCGAAATGAACTAAATACAATTTAAGCCGTTCCTAATATATTACGTTATTTTTTTAAAATCTTCAAATTTGTACACGTGAAATATGAAGATCCTAAAAAAATACTAAAAATCTTATGGCCTGTTAAATTTGAACTTCGTTCTCGGCGTGTAAAAATTGGAAATCTTAAAAAAATAAACATGTTATATGACCCATTAAAATTGGATTTAGATTCTTTTGAATGGTAACGACTCATTTAATGTATTGTTTCAGAATAGTGAAATATAAAAACGATATCGTGTTTCTCTGAAAACCGAAGAGTTTTATTTCAAACAATAGTTTTGTATAACTTACATAATATTAACAACAATCAATACAAATGTAATATAAATAAATACAAATACCTGAAAGAGAAACCATATTTAAAGATATTATTTCAAAAAGTATTTCTGTATTTTATAATAAACTAGCGGGCCCGGCAGACGTTGTCCCGCCCTGATTATAAAAAAAATCCTGGACAAATTATATACCAAAACGTTCCTCGTGAATCACTTTATCCACTGGTGAAAACCGCATAAAGATCCGTTCAGTAGTTTTTGAGTTTATCGCGAACAGACAGACAGACAGACGCGGTACGGGACTTTGTTTTACACTATGTAATGATAATTGTTAACATTGACGTATTTTTATGAAGCCAACGCCATCTTTTTTTTATTTTTGGCAACCAGTCATTTAGATTATTACTGCCATTGTCGAGTAGTTAGTATTATTACAAGTTAGTGTCGTGCGATCACTTCAATGTCAATGTTAATCTTCCAACAAGATGGTGGCTCCCTTGTTACAACTTTCCAGGGATTTTTTGTGGCATCTCAGAATTCATGGTCCGTGGTATTATTTTCCATTCACTTCACTTATGCACAATAATCAAACTATATTACATGAAACACCACCAATTTTACACAATATAGAGTCAAGTAACACAGGCTTATGAATAGAATATAAAATTCACTACATGACAGAATAAAATCCCGCCAAAAACCCCTTGTCTTCTCATTTCTCTTATTTTATTTTTGACAACTAATCTTCTAGATTATCACTGCTATTGTCGAGTATATAATAAGTGGTGTGTGATTATTCCAATGTTCTAACAAGATGGTTCCTTTGTTAGAACTTTCTTGGAGTTTTTGTGGCATCTCAAAATTCATGCTCCGTGGTATTATTAAGTACCCATCCACTTCACTTGTACACAATAACCGAACCATATATTACGTAAAACACCACCAATATTACAAAGTATAGAGTCAAATAACACAAGATTATGAATAAAATATAAAATCGACTACATGACAGAGTTTCCTCCAAAAACTAGCCATCTTTGACTGTTTACTGTATAAACTAGAGTTTATGCATATAGAGTACTAGCTGTGCCCGCGACTCCGTCCGCGTGGAACCACATATAAAAAAAAACAGTGAATAATAAAATCATCAGAATATATTAAGTCCATTTACTTATCTATTTTTTCGCGTACTTAAGTATCGTCGTCATTAAAATTACAATAACTTTTAATAGATTGAACCGATTTTAATGAAACCAAGACTAAATGTTACTCGAGGATATTCTTTATGATTTAGGTTTTATCGTGAACGCAGTACCTACTTTACAGAGAGACATCTCTAAAAATGATTGCAATGTATTTTATTACTTATTCCAAGACACCTGCAACACTTTTTTTCACAAAAATCTAAAAAGTACAGACACGTTTGATTTACATTCTTGTTATATGTATAGATGATGTATGGAGTTTATACCGCTATAGTTCATAAGCAACGAAAATGCGTAGTCAGTTCGAAAAAAAAAAGACAATGCGCGGGAAATTTGAATAAAGTCTATGAACTATAATGACATATAAGTATATAAAAAAAAACAGATAGGTACACGATTCCCGTAATAGGTTACATGTTTACGTTATGTCTTTTCTTCTTTAATAATATTAATTTACTTGTTTTAAATTTTATCATTACAGCTTACCACCTACGGAAAAACTCAACAATAACCCAGATAATACTTCGAAAAATCGTCTTTCCGTAAGTAAAGGTGTTGGCAAAATAAATTCATTTGTTTCGGTGATTAGTAATACAAATGTTAACTCTTCAAAATTTTCTTTTCTTCATCGACATGAAAAAGTCAACAAAACACTTTAAAATTTCCTCACAAAATAGTCATCTATATTTTTTGTGTATCGTTATGTTAAATGATTATGTAATCTAAGATGATAAACACGTTCGGTGTTATTACAAAAAAGTTAAACACGTATTGAACCCTGGCTATAAAAAAGGTCTCATATTAAATGCACCGCGGTCGCCATCTTGTTCTTTTGTCTCGCTTTGGTTACGTTAGTTTAGACATGTGAAAAAGGATAACACGAACTTGCCTCACGCGAGCGCGGTGCATTTATTAGGAAACTTTTTTAAACCAAGTATTTAATACGTAATTAACTTTTTTGTAATAACACGGGTTAAGTCTAGAGGGGACTAGTTCTAAGTGCAGCTGCCGGAACACTCCAACAGGTACATGACGACAGATTTACAACTTCAGAGTGGTATACACAGGCGAGTATAGAAAAAGCCTTGCCACCATACTATGATAAACTTCGGCTCATTCGTAAGGATTCGAACCTCGATCGATGTGGTATCCGAGCAACAAAACCACTGAGCGATCATCGCTTATATTACTAAATCGAAAAAGATGCATTTAAATCTTATTCCCATCAGAATTACATTGAGCTACAGCCACAATGGTCTATTCCGGACGACATGAAAATCATATTTCGCAACGACGATACTAAAACACGCATTTCGATATTGTGAAATAATATAACGAGATAAAACCGAAGCGACTCGACGACCGCCGAGTGCGAACACAATATGCTATTTCGCATTTGTAAATTTGAAAGTAAAATCTTCGACGCTACTGTGTCGCAACTATGTTTACAACGGTTTGCAGTTATCGATCCGATTGCGAGAGTGATTTCGACTTTATGTCGACGGGTGAACTGGTAGTATGCCTCGGTGGGGTGGAATGGTCTAGCGTTGTTAAATTTGTGTATCAAACAATGAGGTAATACGTCACGAGGCGCAGTTTACGGTCAGCGAGGTATCGCTAGCGGTCTGACAGGACGCTTAGCGAATATGATTTGTGTAGGGGTTAAAACCCTTCGGATGAGAATTCATTTCGTTGTAATTTAGATGTCATAAAATGAAACATTTCTAACAAATTAAGCGATATATATAGTCAGACAGCGTTCTCTTTCACATTTTACAACGCTTTTCTCTCCTATGGTAACGTATCTTATTGTTGTATTTCGTAATATGTTTATTTATTCTACCATTTTGTGATATGACTCGGTAATAATAATAACAGAATATTGTCACTCGTGATTATATAAAAACAAATAAAGTCGAGGCAGTCGTAAGGACTGTCGACGGCAGTGAAAACTCAAAATAATGGGTACCTAACTGGGTACTTTTTTGAATTGTTCAATCAATTGAGTCGTTACATTTTAAAATAAGCTAAATTAAATTTTAGCCGTTCCTAATATTTTACGTTATTGAAGTTATACTTCTATTGGCGCGTTAGGGAAAAATGATGAGAGTAAATTTTTACGATGCGCGCGCATGCCGTCACGAAAAACCGACACCCTGAAGTTAGCTATAGTCAACATTTTTTTTCTTTGTATTAAAACTTTCAATGTATTAAATACCTTTTTTCTATTATTAGTGTCGTTTTTTCTACAAACGTAGAAGGCGAAAGATAAAATTTTTGAATTTTTTTTTATCTTGTTACGCCAAAGAAGTGTAACTTCTAACGCGTGTACATAAGTACACACACGCACACTTTTATTTTTTTCAAATTTTGTACATGTAAATTATGAACTATATAAAAAAAAACTAAATATTTAAAAAAAATGAAACATGTTATATGAACAATTAAATTTGCATTAAGCTAATTTTGAAATGTAACGATATAATAATTATCTGCATTATTTAATTTTCATAATTTGTAAATTGACATTATGAACCGATGTTCACATTTATTGGCACTCTGATCAATCATTATGTGCATATTCATACAGTTTTGTAATCAAACAAAGCTCACTACAAAATACCAATATTACATGTACACAGACCGCTATACTACGCGACGCCAGTCTGACGTAAGCGTTATACGTCACAAGCATGTCGAGGTCATCGGTGACGCGAACCCATAAGTTAACACCCTACCAAAAATCTGTAATTTTAAAAAAAATATTCGTTACCTTCACACTTATCTATAACTAACTATAATCTAAAAACCGAGTTATAATGTACAAAAAAAATGAAAGATATGATATTAGTATGTCGGAAAACCACGGTCGGTTAACCAGAGAGAATAGTAGAAATGAGTGTGACGCAACAACCCTTCATACACGAAGCACGGTTAGTTAACCGCGGTCTCTGTGACCGGTTGCGCGTATTCCGCGTAATTGTGCACGAAATTGGCCGCAAGGGTTAAAACAAATTTCAACGAGATGGGGACATCAAATTTTCTATTGTAGATACACTATCTATCTACACTAGATAGTAGTGTTTTTCTTATACTTTACTGACTTTGACCGCGGCTTTGTTACGGGTTTGTTATTGTTTGATGTATTTTCCGCCTCAAGGCGATAATTAAATAGGCAATGACATACCTGTTTAGTATATTCTTTTCTGCTCTTTTCAACCAATTTACTTTATTGATGTGAAAACTTCTTTAGCCGCGTTAAGCTGTATTTCTTGCAGGAAATAATTTTACAATTTCGTGTCATAACATGCTAGTAAGCGTGACCGACCCTATTGCGCTTGTTCGACTTGCGTCAGAATAACGACGCGAAGTATAAGAGCCTGTGTATATATAATATTGATATTTTGTATTGAGATTATGCAGTCCATCATTTATTCGATGTATCTAATATATAAAAATATCGTGTCACGGTGTTTGTGTTTGAACTCCTACAAAACGGCTGGACCAATTTTTATGAAATTTTAAATGTATATTTGGTAGGTATGAGAATTACCTCTAGATGATTAGAGTGCCCATTCCAAGATTCTTTCCGCTTTCTGTTTTTTGACAATTTATATTTTTTTTATTTGCGATCAAAAAATACCCATAATGTCAATATTTCACCCTCCTAACCCCACCCTCCCATTTTTTATTCGCGATTTTAGTATTTTTGTATGAACAATATCCAAGTGATTCAACGGTCGTTCGTATTTCAAACACAACGAAATTATTGATGTTACTAGATGACAGATGGCGATACGTCCGTCTCATTAGAATTTCTTCGTGTTATTTTTTTCTCGAACTGACTACGCTATTGGCCTAGCAAGGCTTTGACAGCTTCACCGGAGTAAATGCGTAAGTAATTCACTAAACCAATTATGTATGTGTTTGAGTGGATCCCTGAATTGTTTGGTTTCACAATTGCGAACGGTGGGAGTCGCTGTAATCGGGTTCTAGGTTTTTTTTAACTTTTCGAGTTGGGAAATACAATTGAAACCGGTAGATAACCGATTTCACGCAGACGAAGTTGCCCGGGTCAGCTAATTAATATTATAAAACTGTATAACAAAAGTATAGGTATAATTATTATTCGTCTAATAAAACAAGCACGTTGAGATTCAAGTGAGAACAGGTCTAATACTTTATTCAGAGAAAAAAAAACATGCTACAGATAAAATATACAAAAACTAATATAGGTTAGTTTCACATTAGTGACAACAGATGTCGGTAGCAGTATTTAATGTTGATTATTTAGATATAAATTTCAACAATTCGGAGTGCCATGGATAATAAAAGAGAGAATAACGATATTAATCTCAATTTGCATATCATGAAATTTAAATAATCCACAGTATAATTAATTTAAAAATTCAAAAAAGAACAAAACTGTTTTGATTTTTTACTTCTGTCGGCAATCCTTATTTGTGCCTCGATTTTTTTACATTTAATTACATTTATGATTACATTACATTTTGAAATATCAATCTATTCTATATATACATATAATAAAAATAAAGTGTCTGTATGTAATATCAAAATTTTTTTTTATTGATTGGGTATGAAAGTATACACGCTACTGATAACAAAAATGCAATTTTTAAAATTTTTGTCGGTCTGTCTGTCTGTTTGTTCCGGGTATTTCACGGGAATTTCACTGGAAGGTAGCTAAAATTACAACGTATTACTTAGGCTACTCTAATTTAGACTAACTGTGAACCATGGCTTCGTCTGCAGTGCTAACTCCAAAACGGTTGAACCGATTTCCACGGGACTTTCACTGACATATAGCTGACCTTATAGGAAGTAATTTAGGTTATTCTTGCTATCTTTGCTTTATTTACCCCGCTTTCGTCTACATAACTCAGCAATACATAGTAACATATACGAATATTGTATCCAAGCCAATGAGCACTATTTAAATTGTCGAATATTAAAAACTGCTTAGACAGATATATAGTTTTATATCTTGATTTATATTTATGCAAGATTTCAAGATGTCGGCTCATTCATTGTATACAATTCAACATTATAATTATTAATAGTAATTTTGAAGATAGAAGGGGTCTTTCTAAAAAGATAAGATAAAAAGACCATAAACGTATTACTTATTAACAATATGGGCATATTATATCATCATAATAACATCTTTAAGTCTTAATTTCATTAGTTCCTTATACAGTGTAAGTGAGCACTGCGGTAGTTACACGGCGGGTTAAGGTTCCAAATATGTTACTGATGATAAACCTCATTTGACACACTGTTAGTATTTATACATCTAATGTATATGTCACTGTAGGTGGCGTGCGTGTCGTGCTTACAATTGTTTTTAAAGAGCATTGCTATAATTGTACACGGTCTCACAATTTTATATTTCTTTAATACAATTTTAAAAAAACGCGTGCGGAGCTGCGGCTACTGCCAGTACTAAATAACTTTGAATCCATTCATGGATTTTAACATATAGAAGAATTTTGTCACATTTCGGTATATTTTAGTCTTACATGTTTTACTTTAAATTAATCTGATTTTCACACATTTTTAGAATATTTAAAAAAAAAAAAAATTTCACGATATTTGCTAAAAATCCCATTCCCCTAAATCCTCCCACGTAATTAACGAGCGCTCCCAATTTACTATTCCCGAGCAATATTGTCTATATGAAGACATCTCTTCAGCATACCTTTATCAAATACGGTGCAATCATTTTAAACACGGTATGTAAAAACAAAACTACAACGACTATAAAGCTATGGACATGACTTTGATATGTAAATTTGTATTAGGGCAGGACACACGCGTCGTACGGGAATCGAGGACGGGTCGGCGCGGTGGTAAAGCGCTACGTGCTCATTGTGAGAGGACACCCACAAAGGGGCATTCGAAGCTGTCCGACCGGCACCAGCCTTCCGTAGTTACACCGAGTTTTGTTATCGACTTGCCTGTGGACCAAATCATAAACGAAAGCGGTTGTTTTTTGGAACGTAGTTCCTTATCGCGCTCTACGCGCTCGCTCTGAACGGATGGGAGCGAGATCGAAAAATGTGTATTAGACTTTTTTTCAACACTTCTTGCTATAACTACAGCCATGTATAGACTATACATATACATGATCGCACAGTCTGAAATCTGTTTTAATTTTAATTTATATTTTTATAGTAAATACTTAATGTTTATTTTTAAAATTAATAAAATAAGATTTATACAATTCTTAAATTTTATTTGTTACTAGCTTTTTCCGCAACTCTGTCCATGTGGAACTTAATGTAAAACAACCAGTGACTAATAAAATCATTTGTATTTAGTCCATTTACTTATCTACTTTTTTCTCGTACTTAAGTCGCGTCGTTATTAAAATTACAATAGCTGTTGATAGAATGAACCGATTTAAATGAAAACAAGACTAAATGTTACCCGAGGTATGCTTTATGATTTGACATTGGTTTGAGGTTTTATCATGAACGCAGTACCTACTTTACCAGTGATGCGTGTTCATACAAACAGACAGACAGACATAAATCCTATCTGGTCACGAACTAAAAACTTCGCAACATCTTATCTTTGCCGTACTGTGAAGCTGTGGAACAATCTCCCGGGATTGTGTTCGCTCCTTCCTATGACATGGGGTCCTTCAAGCGCAACGTGAAGAGATACTTACGCAGGCCGGCATGACAGCGGCGACCGGCGATGGATAGTATATCTCTCGGTAGTCGCCATTGTTTTTGGATTGTACTGTGCTTACCATCAGGCACAGTACAGTCATTTTGCCGAGCTATAATAAAAAAAAAGACATTTCTAAAAATTATTGTAATGTATGTTATCACTTATTCCAAGATACCTGCTGCATTTTTTTTCACAAAAATCTAAAAAGTACAGTCCATGTCACTCCTGCAGTTAATATGAATCTAACCACTGCTCATATGTTAAAATCCATCAATCTTTCCAGAGAAATATATACGTATATACTCCAAGACATTATGAGTGTGATCTTATAAAAAAAAGGATTAAATTAGTAGACATCTAGTATCGCTATCTTCTTTCAACTTGTACCAGACGGCAACAAAACAGTTCCTTTGTTCAAACGGCAGTTTAGCAAAAGCAATTCGATATTTTATGCGCGCAGAACAGATACGAAGTCGACGCGAAGTGTCGTAAGAACTATACGACTATCAGAAAACTCATTCCTCAAGCCACTCATACACTTATCATAAACATATATGTGAACCTACACTTTAACACGCCAGATAACCATTTAGGAAATGGTTCCCTCTTTATTGTATTTGAAATTTGTATCTAAAATACAACAATCAGTCAAAATCAAAGATATACTTTGTCTTACTTAGGCCCTGAAATGCGCTTAAGAACGTCAAAACTACCACCGGTGCGGACAAACAGCCCAGTCATCGAGAAGAACCGGCAAGACTCGATCTGGTTTGTCTTATTATGATACATATTTCTACAAATATGAATATTCACAGTCGTTTTTGGTGGACGCACAGACAGAGGCATCATTTCCAGACATCACCGTCGTTCATATATTGTTCCATCCTCTAATAGCCTTTAGAGATTGAAACCCACTTGACAATAATAATAAATCTTATAGAACCAAGTTGGTTTTCGTGTTTGTCTGGGTGTTTTTCTTTTTCTGCGACACAGCTCATTTTAATACGATCTCAACTGTTGTTTAGAGAATTTCTACCAAAAGGTTTATCAAAATCAAATCAAAATATCCTTTATTCAATTTAGGCCCTGAGAAGGCGCTTATGAACGTCAAAGCTACCACCGGTTCGGAAAACAACTCAGTCATCGAGAAGAAGCGACAAGAAACTCGATCTGGTTTATCTCTTCATGTTATATATTTTTACAAAACATAAATATTTACATTCGTTATTAGTGGATGCACAGAGATAGGCGTCGTTTCCAGACGTCACGATCGTTCACATATTGATCCACCCTATAATAAATAGCCTTTAGATATTAAAACCCGCTTGACATGGTTCTTGAATTCACTATCCGGCAAATCGGTAATGTGTGACTTCGGGACTTGGGACTTCGTTATAAAATCTAACACTGTTACCTAAAAACTGTTTTTGGACTTAGTGAGCCTGAAGCGTGGAATGACCAATTTGTTGCTGTTTCTAGTATTTAAATTATGTTGGTCTTTTACTACATCCAGCTTATCTAAGTTTTTGCGAGCATACATCAAATTATCATGAATACATTGGGCGGGCAGAGTTAAGATACCGAATTCCTGAAACGTCGTCATTAATGATTCGCGAGGCCTCATATTATAAATTGCTCGAACTGCTCGTTTTTGTAATAGGAATATGGTGTCAAAGTATTATAGTATTATCAAATGTAGGTATTCATTAAAATCTGCCTGTAAAAAACCCACTGTGAGGAGAAAGGTATGGGCATAATCAACACCCCAGCCCACGACGTACTGGCGATTTCAAACTAGGAAAAATTCACAGTTCTATATTTTAACAGCTTTTTAGCTTCTTAGCGTTTTGGCTTAGTTTACAGCGTGTTCGGACACAGCATCGACGGACGTAGGTTCGTCCTAGCAACTGAGTCGAAGCTCTCAGTGAAGGAAGATATCATGATGAAATCATATCATGTTAGTAGGGTAGGGTCGGTAGGGTATCTAAGTCCGCCGCCCGCTACCCACTACCCTCAAGTTCTAAATCTGTCGCTAAACACCTGTTTATGTATTCCAATAGCTGCACTTGAAAGCCAGTCTTCCTCTACGTTTGGCTTGTTTACCATCTTAGACCGCGTCGGCATTTAACATGAGATGAGATTGTGGTCAAAAGATATACACAAACAGAATTACTGAATACTAATATATTTTGGTGGTAGAGCCACGCTGAAGTTATTATTGGTTTCAGCACGAATGGGTCGGCTCGCCCAAGTTGAACCACCCTCTCATAGAAAACCGATGTGAAGTAACAGTGCTTGCAGCGTTGCGTTTCGTTAGGTCAGTGAGAGCGCCGGAGGTCCACCTCCCGCTCCTTCAGAAACACAGGCTGGCAACGCACTTTCGACTTCCCTGGTGGTGTTATAGTGTGTATGGACGGTCGTGATCACTTAACATCAGGTGACCCACCTGTTCGTTTGCCTGCAATGACATAAAAAACATAAACTGGGTGCTATACTACAATGCCTAGTTCTTACATTTGCATTTAAAATAATAAGATGCCGTGTAAATTTCTAATTATGGCAAAACCTCGTTATAAGGATATGGTAAGGCGTCCCTTACTGCCTTCCAGTAACATGATTTAATTTCACCCCTACAAGAATTTAAGAGCCATAGCCGAAACATAATTATTTATAACTTAGATTAAGTTATGAAAATTCATGTGACACTGGCATATATGCTTGCAGCGCACATTATCTACAAAAAAGAACAAAGTTCCTAAAGCATTTACATTGTTAGCACTTTTAAACTAAAATCCAAGCATTGAAAGACTTAACTAGTTTTCTTGTATGGAAGTACATTTAACGCTGACACTGGCAGATACTACGGCGAGAGCAGTTACAGAAAAAAAACTGAAAGCTCTACACAGGGAATTGTTGAAATGAAACTTCTTTATCGGCGTTGGAAAAAATTTACCGTCACATTTTTCCGTTACGCGCCATCTTGTTTGTATTCATGTCTATGATAATAAAATCCCTTTGTTTAAACTTTATCTAATTTAACTTTATTTTTTAATATATTAATGAAATTGTTTGCCATAAAGAAAGAAAGGGTTTTTTTTTTTTTTTTTTTTTTTTTTTTTTTTTTTTTATTTTTTTTTTTTTTTAATTTTTTTTTTTTTTTTTTTTTTTATTTTTTTTTTTTTTTTTTTTTTTTTTTTTTTTTTTTTTTTTTTTTTTTTTTTTTTTTTTTTTTTTTTTGTTTTTTTTTTTTTTTTAACCAATTTCTGGAAAGTTGCATATAGATCATTTTGCGAAAAATAAGGCCTTAAACAAGTTTCACTTCTTACGTGTGTACACTAGTACACGCACACATTTTTTTATTTCTTTTGTTGACACATATATCTAGTTAAAATCTAGGATCTGAGAGGGATAAATTGCTTATTTACTAAACAAGAATGTTTCTTTATCCTAATTCGAAGTTGCCGGAATCCAAACTTCATAATTATTGCAGTTAGGTCATTATTTCGTTTTAAAATATAAAAAAGCACTGATTTAAAAGATCCAAAATGATGATACACCATAGCATTACCCGTACAAAAGCTGGTTGCGGGTTTCTGAGCGACTCTTATTAGAAGCTGTCTCCATCTATCACCACATGATCAGTTTATGCGATGGCTCTCGTACGAGATGCGGTTTGCGCTTGCTGTGGGTTTGAGTCACGTATTACGTGCAATCTTGGATATTAGTATTGCCATCAGATAATAATAATGACTACTTTATTGCACCTTTTAGTTTCTACGCTGGCGAGATTAATGCCACAAGGCATTTTCTTCGAACTAAGCAGTGGTATTGTGATTTGCCAATATCGTTAATATAAAAGTAGCGAAAGGAAATTTACATAAAATATACATTATAAGGCCCTTAAACATGAAATTTATATTTTGTCAAACTGGCCACTTTAATCTTAAATATTTATTTTATTTTATTTTTAGCAACCAGTTTTCTAGTATATTGTGACTGCCATTGTCAAGTAGGTAATAATATTACAAGTATCTTGTGATCATTTCAATGTTCTAACAAGATGGTGGCCCGCTTGTTAGAACTTTCCAGGGAGTTTTTGTGGCATCTCAGACTTCATGCCCCGTGGTATTATTTCCCATCTACTTCACTTGTGCACAATAACCAGATTAAAACACGACCAATATTACAAAATATAGGTATAACAACACAAGATTATGAATAAAATATAAAATCCGCTTCAGACTAAGATCTCGCCAAAAACTCCGATTTGAAAAATTTGGCGTTTGGTTAAAAATCCAAATTCAAATAAATTTTTGACTTATGAATTTGTGTTTCGAATTTATTGATTCATTTGTTTTCGCACCATTTGAGTTTATGATTCTTTTTTTTATCATTTGATTACATACATACAAATATATCACAATAATAAAACACATACAAATTGTAAAATTACGATAAATACATGTAGGTAGTTGAATTCTAAACTTATTGATAGTTGCAACACCATGATTAAACCTCATTTAGCGTTAGAGTTTATACATAATTCTAATGGAAAACGACCTTCGACACGTAATAACTGAGTGCTT
Source organism: Antheraea yamamai (assembly GCA_036509395.1). NCBI lineage: Eukaryota > Metazoa > Arthropoda > Insecta > Lepidoptera > Saturniidae > Antheraea > Antheraea yamamai. Next base: position 19,463,618 of record AP028446.1, read on the forward strand.
ACAAATCGCAAACTGCTTTCGCTCGGTACATGAATCATCAACAACTGTGTGGTTGTAGAGTCTGTACTAAAATACGCGGGTTATGTGAGACGGGAGACAGCCAAAACTTGTTGCAATACACTTTTTAATATCGCAACGTCGCGTTGCCTTAAGTAATACACATTTTGCTGTCGATATATCTCTCTGAAAGTCGATCAAATATAGAGTTAATAAATAGGCGAGACTGTTGACATCTATAGACAGAAATATTGATCACGGAAGGTTTGTCGACCCGACACTGTTTTTAACCAACACTAGGGATGACGATCTGAGGCTAGAGCCATTCAGATGATTTTATTAGTCGCTGTTTATTACACTAGGTTCCACGCGAACGGAGTCGCGGATATATTGTAAATAAAATGGCAAAGAATGTACTAAAAAAGTCGAGACAGTCATAAAGACTGCCGACGGAAGCGAAAACTTAAAACAATAAAATAAATGTGTTCTCTTTTGAATTTTCATATTAATTATAGTGTAAACGAGTATATCTCAATTTCAGAATTTGTTTGTTGAAATTATGAACATTAGTGTGGTTTTCATATCCACTGGCACTCGGAGCAATAATCATATACATTTTTATAAAGTCTATTCATCAATTAAACGTATGAAGAGCTGCTAAATATCAATATTACATGTACACAGGTCCCTGTACTACGCGTCGTTAGGCTAACGCCATGGGGCCGGTAATGCTGACGTAGGATGTCATGACGCGAACTTACCAATTTATCTCCTGCCAAAAATACCACGCAATGCGCCTAAGAAGTTTTCACTTCAAAAAAACTTCAGACACTGTCACTAAGTGTCTCCTTCGAAGAGTTTAGATACAACGCTGTGGTGGATAATCTTAGATGTTTTGTCGCTTCACAGCATTAGTTAAGTGCATTAATATGCGCAAAACAAACCAACATACGCGCTATTTGACGCCGCTACCTAATCCTCGAGTGCAACTCCATTGTAACGCGCGACACGGTATCCTATTTCAATACGCGACCGATCGTCATGGAATTTTATATACACGTTAGGAGTACAGAAAATGATAAAGGTGGCTATCGTCCAGAAAAATATACTGTTCCCGAGAAATAAATTAAATATACACTCACGCGAGTGAGGCCGCGAGCTAAACCTAGTGTTACAACATATCTTAATATATATATTTCTTGTGTGCGTGTGTATGTGACTGAACTCCTCCTAAACGACTGGACCGATTTTGATGAAATTTTGTGTGCGTGTTCCAGTGGATCCGAGAATGGTTTAGATTCACAATTGGACCCGGTAGGTGGCGCTGCGGTTGACTTAAAGGCAGGACAACGTCCGCCCGGCCCGCTAGTATGCATATAAAAAGGATTTACTATAGTAGGTATGTGTTTTTTATACATAACAATCTTGATTATAAGTTGTCTGTACACATTATACATCTCAAAATTCAATAAGAACATTTTGGAAGTGAAAACGTCTTTAGCCACGGTGAACGATTTTTGGTAGGGGAAAAACTTATGGATTCGCGTCACTGATGACTACGACATGCGCGTGACGTATTGAGCTTGCGTCTAACTAGTGACGCGGATTATAACGGCTTGTGTATACATGTAATATTAATATTTAGTATTGACCTTGTACAGCCCTTCATGTTCGTCGTATAATTATTAAGGTGTATAAAATTGTATATATATTGCTCCGAGTGCTAGTAGATATGAAAACCAGACTAATGTTTATAATTTCAATTTACAAATAATGAAACTTAATTAATTCAGACTATAACTGATAGAAAACTTCAAAAAATAACACAATTATTTAATTGTTTCGAGTTTTCACTTCTATTATCAGTCCTTAAGACAGCCTCGATTTTTTTATCTGACACTCTACACACATACCTACATTATACATTCATAAGCGACATGCATAATCATGATTATGATTTTAGCCTCGTTTATACGACTTAGTTTGATTGTTTATTATCGTAGCAATATATATAATGTACAAAGAAAAACATGTAAGCACCACATCGCTTGCCCCACTTCTCTAAGGTAAGAAAACACACATCGCTGAACGCGTAATAGAAATCGAAGTTTCTTAAAACTTTAATATCCTTATGTTAAACTAGCTTCTGTCCACGAATTCGTCCTCGTGGAATATTTACTTTGGGCTAACGCTAACACGCAGCGGAAGCTCTCAAAAGGACAAAAAACATTCTTCATTGGTGCTCCACTCCTATTGGTCTGAGCGTGATGATATATAAGCCATAGCCTCCCTCGATAAATGAGCTATATAAAACTGAACTGAATTTTTGGTACGTTTTGTAGGTGGTAGAGTCACGCTGAAGCTATTATTGGTTTCAGCATGGATGGGTCGGCTCGCCCGCGGTACTACCACCCTCTCATAGAAAACCGACATGAAGTAAGAGTGCTTGCATTGTTGCATTTCGTTCGGTCAGTGAGAGCGCCCGATACCCATCTTCCCGCCCCTCTCACCTCCCCTACTCCCCCCCCCCCCCAAACACAGGCTGGCAACGCCCTTGCGACACCTCTGGTGTTGCTAGTATCTATGGACGGTGGTGATCATTTACCATCAGGTGGCCCGCCTGTTTGTTTGCCCCTATAATATAAAAAAAAGTGTTAGCGTTATCCCAAAGTAACTAGTCCACGCGGACCAAGTCGCGGGGAGAGGCTAGTTAACGGTATAAAATAAAATTTTAATTATGAAATTTAAATAACGTACGGAATGGGATATTGGAGAAAATCGGCGGCAATAATTTCTCCGGCTCTGCGAAAAGATTACTCGAACCCCTTGTTTGGTTACATCAACATTCAATAAGCCTTAATGCCTTGTAACAACAGGACTATTCGGGGATTTTCAACACAAGTTAATCAAGGCAGCGTACTCATTACACGAGTAATATATAACTTTACGCTTCATATGAAAAGTATTATTTTAATTACATCTTCTATACATATAATATGAATGTAAATGTAACGTGTCTGTACTTTTTAGATATTTAGAAAAAAAAAATTGTTGCAAATGTCTAGGAATAAGTAATAAAATACGTTTCAATCAGTTTTAGAAATGTATGTCTATCTATCTGTCCGTCTATTTGTTTGAACACGCATCACTATTATAGTACTGCGTAAAATAAAATCACAAAGCATATCTTGGAGTAACATTTAGTCTTTGTTTTATTAAAATCGGTTCACTCTATCAAAACTTATTGTAATTTTAATGACGGCGAGACTTAAGTGCGAGAGAAAAGTAGATAAGTAAATTTACTTAATACAATCAGATGACTTTATTAGTCACTACAGTTTACATAAGGTTCCTTGCGGACGGAGTCGCGGGCACAGCTAGTTACTTCACATTTTTATAATAAAATCCTGATTCTTATCAATGAGCCTAAGTTTTTGATGAAGGAAATTATCACGATAAGACCATAACATGGTGATAAAGTTTTATTTAGACTTACAGAAGTGATTAGTCAGTTAGCTACCAGATTCAAGTTAAAAATCTGTCCTAAGTACCTATACTGCCGCGGTAAAAAGTGGGTGCACCTAAATAAAACACAAATCAGAGAACATTCGAAGGCTGCCTGTAGCTTGCGCCTTCTAAGCATGACCGGCCGTATTGCGCTTGCGCGGCTTTCGTCGGACTACCGACGCATGCTACAGAGGCCTTAATACATATAATATTGATATATTACAGCTCATCTTACGTTATAGACTTTATAAAAATTAATATACTTAATTATTACTCCGAGTGTCAATAGATATAAAAACACAAATCAGAGAACATTCGAAGGCTGCCTATAGCCTGCGCCTTCTAAGCATGACCGGCCGTATTGCGCTTGCGCGGCTTTCGTCGGACTACCGATGCATGCTACAGAGGCCTTAATACATATAATATTGATATTTTACAGCTCACCTTACGTTATAGACTTTATATAAATGTATGTACTTAATTATTACTCCGAGTGTCAATAGATATGAAAACACAAATCAGAGAACATGCGAAGGCTGCCTGTAGCCTGCGCCTTCTAAGCATGACTGGCCGTATTGCGCTTGCGCGGCTTTCGTCGGACTAGCGACGCATGCTACAGAGGCCTTAATACATATAATATTGATATATTACAGCTCATCTTACGTTACAGATTTTATAAAAATGTATATCCTTAATTATTGCTCCGAGTGTCAATAGATATGAAAACCACACAAACCACCAAACTTCAATAAACAAATTCTGCAATTGAAATGACAACATTCACACTATAATTAATATGAAGTTTCAAAAGAGAACACATTTATTTCATTGTCTTGTCGGCAATCCTTATGACTGCCTTTATTTATACTATAATTTGTTGTGATTGAGTACTGAAAACCTGATTAAAGATTAAAATAAACAGCAACTCAGTACACATATATCGCAACCTTTATACAATGAAACCAAACAATATCCCTTTACTTAAATTACTTAGACAAGCACACATGAGGTAGTAATACATTTCTATATGTTCACACAAAATCAATAAACACTTATCTTTTGTATTTAACGAACTAAAGATTTTATTTCAACTTCGTATGTTCGTACTAAAGAAGAGAAAATGAGAACAAATCTTCTCTTAACAGTATGATCATGTAATGAAACAAAATAGTGATTTAACAACTGAACGTCAATGTCAAATCAAATCAGATAAGATCAAGTAAATCAAAGCAAAACAAATCAAGTCAATCAAAGCAAATCAAATCAATTTTGTAATGCTGTCATTATTTTTGAAAGTACTGTTTTGTAACCCTATTGTTCTGTCTGACTTACTGACATTTTTATATTAGGTTTTGTTAACCTAAAATTGTCACGTTTATTGTAATTTATTATAACACCAGGTGAGTGAAACTAATGTTCAGGTGAGATAGTGGTATTAAAAATGTTTCGGAAACTGTGTATTAAGTTTGCAGTTTAGTAGATATATTTGAAGATCAAAATAAATTTAGAAATATCTGATAAAGTGACTGTCATTGTTATCATCTCAATTTGGTTAATCGTTCTTCTACTCACAAACATATATTCATCGTAACAAACTTTCTCGTTTATTCAGGTGGTTGATAGTATTTTATAAACTCTGATTATTTTATCCTATGTTGTATCATACTGATGAAGTATTACGAGATACAGTTTGTTATTCTGTAATTGTTCGAATTGTTTTACAAAAATCTAAAAAGTACAGACAAGTTAGATTTACATTAATTTTATATGTATACCTAGATAAGTTTAACTGGAATACTTATCCATCTTTTTAATTTTAAAAAGCATTGACATTTGCAAATGCTCCTGCACGGTTATTGAAGAGTTATAGAAAAAGCAAAAACAGATGTATTTGAGATACGCAGTATAAAGTTATACGTAAAGCTCTTTATATTACAAAGTTACGTAAAACAGTCGGTTGTGGTTGCCCACACGGTCGACACCCTTGCAACTTTGCTGTCAACTGTCAATCACGAGAGTAAGCGGATTTGTGCTCCCGCCTACTTGTTCCTCGGTCTTATTTATAAGCGGTAGCGATTTACATAAGATTGATAACTTTACGTTTACAAGTCGTGGTGGTCTAGTGGTTCGACCTATAGAATATCATTCCGACGTCCGCAGGTTTGAACCCCGATATGTACCAATGATTTTTTCGGAATTCGCGTACATTTGCTTATTTCAATTGGTAACACTATCGGCTGAAGAACGCATCCGACTCTTGTTTGAATTCTATGATGTGCTTACATATTTAATTAAAGATGACATCATAAACAGATTATAGTAGATGTGTATTTAAGTATTGCATTTGCTTTTGGAACCCTGGTTAACAACCAAACGTGTATTTAAAATTTGTTGCCATTGGGTATATTCCGATAGAAACTTCTAAGTCACTCTCGCATTTAGCATTGTATGCGAGCCGGGTTTATCTCATTTTAATAGTAGAACCTATCCTGTGACATCATACAGAACATTATAGAAATGTATATCATGTTAAGTGAAACATTTAACGAAAATAAACTTCATACAATAATACCTTATATCAAAATCCTTGAAGAACTTGAAATTGCTTTCTGCTTATTACTTGTAACAAATCTGTGATAATGTAAAAAGTGAGTGAATACGCAGAAAGGTATTTTACCATATGCTTGCTATGTACCTACGTGTTCGCTTTGTTTTTCTAAAATGATAAAACTTTGTCAAACTTTTGACATATTATACCCAAATACCTTAAAGTACTTTACAACTTTAGAATAGAATTTTAGAGAAAAGAATTTTACAACCGAGGAATAGACACAAACTCAACAAAGTAACATTCAATAACACACAATCATTATATGAACGAAATAATACTTATCTTTTTCTACTGCTTGCAATCGATTTTTTTTTCTGGTAGGTAGCTATTGACGAGCATTTTTTTATCAATAAAAAATAATCTGAACAGTTTATTTCATACCATTCGTCATATTTCATTCTGCTTATGTATAGCTTTAATATTTGTTCAATGCTCAGTACAGTAATACCTAATAAGTAATATCTATACATTACCCTGAAAAAAAAATTTGTATCTCTTATTATGCTCGAATTGTGACCACTGGACGACAATTAGTTCATATAAAACTAGGTTCTGCCCGCGACATCGTCCCCGTGCAATGTACCTATTAATGTGGCCCTCATAATTTAATCATTTTAAGCATTTTGTATTTATTTATTGTATTTTATTTGTGCTATTTTAAAATAAAAAAATAAAAATACAATAATCATGTCGTAAGTAAGAAAGCCACACAGATTCAGTATAAACTACTTAATAGTATAAAACAAAGTCCCCTACCGCGTCTGTCTTTCTGTCTGTTCGCGATAAACTCAAAAACTACTGAACGGATCTTTATGCGGTTTTCACCAGTGGATAAAGTGATTCACGAGGAACGTTTTGGTATATAATTTGTCCAGGATTTCTTCTTTATAATCAGGGCGGGACAACGTCTGCCGCGCCCGCTAGTTGTATAATATATTATATCTATACATATCTGTAATTACTAAAATGAAGTGATAACATTTGGTTAAGAGTTTCTGGCGGGATCTTGGCATGTCTTGTAGTATTTGACTGTATATTTTATAATGTTGGTAGTGTTTTACGTAATATAGTTTGGTTATTGTGCACAAGTGGAGTGGATGGGAAATAATACCACGGAATCTCCCTGGAATGTTTTAATAAGACGGCCACCAACTTCTTAGTTCATTGAAATGACCGCAAGAAACTTGTATTATCATTAGCCATTCGACAATGGATGTAATAATCTACTAGAAGATTGCTTGCCAAGAATAACATAAAAATAAAAGATTTTGCTGTATGTAAGAAATCTCTCTAAATTCTTTAATTGGTAGAATAGATTAAGTGTAATTAAGCCTATAGATTGCACTTTTTTCCTAATATTAAATGAAAGGAGTGTTCAAAATTATATAAAAGAAACTTTGAAAACTTCATCAGCTATCCTTTAAGATACTTAAAATTTTATAAATATATATTAATTAATCATTTTCACTACACTTTCAACCCCTCAAATATGTTCGACCATAAAAGTCCAGTTTGGAAATTAAAACACGAGGGCGCTAATCGCGTGTGGGAGATCTCACTAAGCTCATCGGGTTACTAAAATAATGTTTATGTTTAACTAAAGCTTATATTTGCTGTGGGGTTGCCATAATACCACAAGTCTTTGCCCGCGGATAGAAAAACTCTGTTGTTTACTAAATGAAAATTAACTTCCACACAGATTGAAGATAGTTTTCAATCTGCTTTATTTGTTTTTTAAAATATATGGCGGAAAAAGTATTTGATCTGCTTTTTTCATTTTATATTGGCGAATTACATAACTATTGATTATTTTTAACTTATGTAATAAAGTCATGTGTAACTTGCTACACACGTGACTTCGCTCGTCTGAACTATGAAATTTTTATTAAGGTATTTTATTTATTACATAATTTTATTCCACAAACATGCATTGTTTTTTTTTTCTCGAACTGACTACTCTATTAACCTGGTAAGGTCTTAACAGCTTCACGGGACTACCCTACTACTAACATGCATTGTTTTTTAAAGAATTCCTCCTATACATAATTTTATTCTGCACTATAATTATTGATGTTTCCATTTTTTTATTTTAATTGGCATACATCAATTGAATAATTTCTATCTATATGTACGTATATATCATAATGCACACAGTTCCAACTTCCCAGGTTTACAAATTGTTTAGTTCTTTATAAGGGGAGTTATGGCGGGATCTCGGTCTGTCATGTAGTGGATTTTATTCATAATCTTGTATTATTTGACTCTATATTTTATAATATTGGTGGTATTATGCGTAATACAGTTCGGGTACTGTGCTCAAGTGAACTGGATGAAAATAATAGCACTGAGCTTGGATTCCGAGATGTCACAAAAACTCCTTGGAAAGTTCTAACAAGGGGGCCCAACTTCCCTCCTCTTCCCCATTCCCTTACTCCCCTTCTCCCTCAAGACAGGTTGGCAACGCACTTGCGACTCCCCTGGTATTGCAAGTGTCTATGGACGGTGGTGATCACTTAACATCAGGTGACCCACCTGTCTGTTTGCCACCTATGGTATATAAAAAAAATATCACAAAACGCTTGTAATATTTTTAACTACTCGACAATGGCAGTGATAATCCACTAGAAAATTGATTGTCATAAATTAAAGAAAGAGAAAAAAAACTAAACATTATTTAAAAAATGTGTGTTTTTTACCTACCTACTACATATATGCAAGCACTGTTACTTCACGTCGGTATTTCTGTGGATCGGGTGGTAGTGCCGCGGGCGAGCTGACGGAATCATGCTGAAACTAATAATAGCTTCATCGTGGCACTACCACCTACAATGATTACTTTGTTCTTGATTTTACTGAAATATAATTTTAAAAACGACATTAAATCCAAATACGTGAAATAATTAATCACTAACACTCATTACAAACACAATTTATAGTTAACACCGGTTTTAGATTAATCAAAGCGCAGCGACGAGTAACCCGAGCGCTGGATTAAACCGGTTACAACCGGAATTATCCGCTAATGGCGGGTAATTGGTCCGAACAACCGCGTTAGCTCGTAACCCGAACCGCCCACAGCGCCATGTTTAGCTAACGATCAGGCATCGATTTACAATGTTTAAACAAATTAACCAATTACAACATAAGAGAACCCTTAGGAAATATCTCATTTCACAGTCATTTGATTTAATTAGATTAGATATCGCATTAAACGATTAACAATACGAACCTAATAGGTATCTAATATATATTTGGCTTGTCAAATTATTTTTTTGAGACGGAAACTCTCAACATTTCTCCACAACGTTCTAATTTACCTACATATTTATTATTATTTATCACTGTCTCCATTTCAAGAAATAATATACATTCCCAAAGCACCCTCACAACTTACTTAAATCTCCAATCATAAAAAACGAATACCAGATTAAATGCATCTGTATTAAGACTAAGTAATCTATACAACAAATTAGGAAATGAGTTGGACATCTTTGGTGATTCGTTGTGCACCCTGTAGGAAAAAGCATTACTGTAGCTGTGAGACATAAGTTTTAGCTCATAACAATTTATTAATCACTAGCTGTGCCCGCGACTCCATCCGCATGGAACCTAATGTAAAAAACAGTGAGTAATAAAATATCTGAATGTTTAAGTCTATTCACTTATCTACTTTTGTATGATACTTAGGTCGCGTCTTCATTAAAATTACAATAACTTTTGATAGTGAACCGATTTTAATGAAACCAAGACTAAATGTTACTCGAGGATATGCTTTATGATTTTCTTGGTGAGGTATTATCATGAACGCAGTAGGTACTTTAGCAATGTTCATATAAACAGACAGACAGACATTTCTAAAAATGATTGAAATGTATTTCATTACTTATTCTAAAACATCTGCAACAATTTTATTCACAAAGATCTAAAAAATACAGACATGTTAGATTTACATTCTTATTATACGTACCTATAGACATAGATAACTTTATTATGTGTCCGCTTTGATTTTTTTTGTATTTCCTTGATGCTGAATATTTTCACTGAGCGATATTTCTTTTGTGTTAGTTATTTAGGATTACTTGTTATTATTATTTTAGTTTATATCATTACACAGTATAAAACAAAGTCCCCTAGCGCGTCTCTCTGTCTTCGCGATAAACTCAAAAACTACTGAACGGATCTCCATGCGGTTTTCATCAGTGGATAAAGTGATTCATGGGGTACGTTTTAATACATCATTTGCAAAGGATTTTTTTTATAATCAGGGCGGTACAACGTCTGCCGGGCCCGCTAGTCATTACATAGTATAAAACAAAGTCCCCGACCGCGTCTGTCTGTCTGTCTGTTCGCGATAAACTCAAAAACTACTGAACGGATTTTCTTGCGGTTTTCATCAGTAGATAGAGTGATTCATGAGGAAGGTTTTAGTATATAATTTGTCAAGGATTTTTTTATAGTCAGAGCGGGACAACGTCTGCCGGGCCCGCTAGTTATATCTATATTTATAGTGTTTTGATTAAGTTTGTCTACCACATAGCGCATGCTGTGGCAGCTTTTAAATGCCAATGTGTCTATACATTTTTCATATATATTGTCGATTTATGTATGGTATATAAGTCAATAATTGTCCTTTAATAAATAGATATAAAGCAAGTCATTATCCGCTTCTGACTTTGTGTTCCCTTAGATATTTTTAACAACGTAAGGGATTTCTATAAGATTTCCACTATAGAGAATTTCTTTTATAATATTGAAATGTAGGTACTAGGTATATAGGGACATTACGTTAATAAGTATAAATTAGATAAAATTCCTGTCTTGGAATCCAGTCATAATCATATTTTACGGGCGTTTATATTGCTCATACTGACTAAACTCTATCAAATATATTAAAATGGTGTAAAAACACAGTTTCTCGCATTCAGGTACGCAATTGAACGACTGTCATCCGATTATTGGTTAGTATTCCAGCTTTATCCGAACAGATAACATTTGCCCATCGTCTCACAAGCGTCCAAATGCCTCAAGAATTTGTTGTCATTTATCATTTTCTATAGTAAATAATCATTGTTATAGTACGCCTTAAAATAGATGTGACAAACAATAATCACTTCATACCTTTTCAGTTATCTTAAAGACGCGTACAAAAAAATTAAGGGTGGTATTTTCGTACCTATTAAAGTTAATCCCAAAAATACCATTTCATATTTTGCATATTAATTTAATACTGTATATTAATCCTTATCGTGTTAAATATGTAAATTTCATATTATTAAAAAGTAATATTAATAATGTTATTAAAACGGTAATAATAAAAAACACATTAATTCATGTAACAATAGCAGTTCAACTTTCACACCATGCCCATTATGGCGTCGCGTTAAACCTCCCCCCTCGCCCTGCGGTGCTCAGTATCCGCACGGTGCGGGGTAATATCCGTACATATGTACATAATTAAGCGCGGCGACAATAGCGCGCGTACAATACTAGATGTCACGCGGTGTTGCCAGCGCCCGCCGCGATTTAGGGTTGAGACGCGTATTGCAACTATAAACTTCTTTGTTAAAAATGGCGTTCATTTCAATACGTGTCGCTTCTATTATTTCCAGTCTCAACTGAACGAAATGATATATTGTTACTTATGTATTATTAAACTTTCGTATATACAAGGTTAGTAGGGTGGATTGGATTTTGATGATGAGATATATTTTTTTACTGATCGTCGGATAACCTTCCTCCATACGGAGTATTTTAATACATGTCTAATTTAATTATAATATAGTAATTTCCCGAACATGTATTACTGTCACCTATATTTTGGCGATCTATTGTATAATATACACATTATAAAAAATATATTTAAGAACGAAGTTAATTAACTATCCAATGATTTTATTTTTAATTCATAATTTTACATTATTTTACCCTATGATTTATAAATGTTATGCGTTGTAATTCGATTATTATAAACATCTGAAATGGGTTAGTAACAACAGTACGGGATTTGAATGTCGAGTTGCCTTAAAATGTCTCTAGAAGTATCAAATAAGTACTAGATAGTAAATTAATTTACCAAATTGCTGAAGTCGTTTTGATGTGAAATGCCCCTATCATTATTACATAGTATAAAACAAAGTCCCCTACCGCGTCTGTCTGTCTGTCTGTTCGCGATAAACTCAAAAACTACTGAACGGATTTTCATGCGGTTTTCACCAGTGGATAAAGTGATTCATGAGGAACGTTTTAGTATATAATTTGTGAAGGATTTTTTATAATCAGGGCGGGACAACGTCTGCCGGGCCCGCTAGTTGAATATAATTGGATAATGGATTAGATATTAAATAAGGCAAGAACGATATCAAGTAACCGACACATTATCATTTCCGTGGTAAATAAACGTTGGCACTGGTAAAAAATTCTACGAGAATAATTGAAAAAGAGCATTTTTTTGACAATCAGTCGTCCATATCATCACTTTCATTTTCAAGTAGGTCATACACATTTTAATATTCTAACAAGACGGTGCCCACCCTTGTTAGTACTTTCCAGAGAGTTTTTGTGGCATTTCAGAATTCATGTTCCTATTATTTTGCATCCATTTCGCTTATACATAATAACTGAACTATATTACGAAAAACTCACCAATATTACAAAATATAGAGTCAAATAACGCAAGATTATGAATAAAATATAAAAGCCACTACATGACAGATTAAGATTCCGCCAAAAACTCTCAAAAGCATTATTATACCATTGAAAAGTTATTGTAATTGCGTAGGACATTTATTAAGACCATCTGATATTGGTTACATTATTAATTTTTACGAACGTCTCCCATTGTAGACGAATCAGCTTGGACCGCCGGCTCCGGTTTCACGTAAAACGATGCGAGATCCAAAGATCTTCAATTATACGTGGTAGAAGGGACCCCAAGACTCAGGTAACCTTATTGTATAAATATATTTGTAAGGTTCTTTGTTAACTAGATCTTTCTTTCATAGCGTCCTCAAATTCCTTGATTAATTTTTATCACTTTGGGCGTGTCTATTACTATATAATCTCTCACTTTAAGATTATATTTTTATAGTAGATAACTCTACACAGTTTTTTTTTATTGGGTATATATGTAGATGGATATATGTAGGTACATCCAATCTGAATAAATTTTATATACATATAGTTGAAAACCCTACCCTAACTTTTTTTTTACACGGCACACTTTGGCTTGGTCTGTTGCCTGATACATGCAATTCGCGACCTATCTAAGCTAAGAGCTAACCTAAGCTAAGCTAACTATTCATGAATATATGAGTTGTTGAAACATATATGTGTTACAAGCATACATACCTCAACAACTCTTATATATATTTCATATCGGATAATTTTCTACACTATTTCAGTTTGATAAGGGAAAATAATAAAACCCTTCCACTTGCATGTGTAAGCGTGTATGCGTGCACGTGTGTGGAGGTGATATGCGTAATGTTGTTGCAGTGATGTAAGATTTTGTGTCACTGTATCGTGCGAGCAACGCACTCAAGGGCTTCGCGCTGAGGGAACGGACCTAGGCTTGAGCCGCTGCCGAGGAGGGCCTAATCTGGTGTGCGGGAGCGAAATTTACCCCCAGACCACGACGGCGCGATATGTGGTTACTCTGTGTTTGGAGAGACAGGCTGGTACTCATCGTTACCTACCCTAATGTGTATACATTTATCTACTTATTTTATAGTATAGGTACTATCAGCAGCCCGTGGCTTTGTCTGTGTTTGTATTGTTATCAATGAGGACATTATAGACTTTACATCTTAAAAGTCCGGTGAAGCTGTGAAGGCCCGTCGAATCAATAGTGTAGAGTTCGAAATAAAAATTCAAGTCTTCGTGTAACAGTTTGTGCGCGCCTAAATAACTCTCAAGTGGCAGGTGTTTTCCAACTTACTTATAGTTATGGGTTTGTTTTGGCAAATTTAAACAATATTTTTATAGATTACAGTCTATGAGTTTTCCTGATGTAAAAGCTACATTACAGTAAAGTTACCGACCTTTTTTTATATTTTTTTATATCATAAGAGGCAAAAGAACAGGTAGGTGACCTGATGTTAAATGATCACCACCGTCCATAGACAATTTCAAGATCAGGGGAGTCGTAGGTGCGTTGCCAGCCTGTGTTTGGGGAAGGGGGGAACAATGCAAGCACTATTACTTCACGTCGGTTTTCTGTGGGAGGGTGGTACTACCCCGGGCGAGCCGGGTCATTGCTGAAACCAGTAATAGCTTCAGCGTTGCTCCACTACCTATTAAACACATATTAATATCCGTTCAGTAGTGTTCCCATAAAAAATAACTAACATCCATTCATTCTCACAAACTTTTGTAACATTTAATTCTAATGGAATATAATAAATTTTATTTCAAAGTAGCAACCGCCCGCGACCACATATGTTTTATCTACTATAAAAAAAATCGGAAGTTAACTCCTACAAACAAACAAACAACACCTCTTTGTTATTTTTAACCAGCAGTCGCCTGCAACTTTGCGTTTTTATCTTCATAAAATTTTATATTTGTGCGGACCATTAATTGTTTTTTCTAAAATAAAAGTAAGTTACTCCTTATAACATCAGCTATCTCCCAGTGAAAGTCTCGTCAAAATCGGTACATCCCTTCTGATATTTGTCGAAAAAAACACAGACAGACAAAAATAAAAATTCAATATTTTTTTTTATTATAAATTTAGTAAGAAACGTTTATTTTCACATTAAGACACTTCAGTTGATACATTTATTTATATAGAGAGTGCACCTGTCTATGGTACACAGTGTCTATGTTAACTCGAGTAATATAAAGTGTTATATAATAACAGATACAATCTTAAACACAGTCGCGCTACGTTGCATACCGTGTAATGACATTCTTTGTATATGATTATGTATTCTTAACAGTCATTGTAACTATTGTATGTAAATATATTATACAATTTTTATATTTTTGGCAACCAATCTTCTAGTAGATTTTTACTGACATTGTCGAGTAGATAATTATATTACAAGTTTACAAGTTTCTTACGATCATTTCAATGAACTAACAAAATGGTCGCCGTTTTGTTATAACTTTCCTGGGAGTTTTTGTGGCAAGTCGGAATCCATGCTTCGTGGTACCTATGAATTCCCATCCACATCTCTTATGCATAAAAAATCACCAATATTACAAAATATAGAGCCAAATAACACAAGATTATGAATGAAATATAAAATCCACTACGTGACATTCCAAGATCCCGCCAAAAACTCATTCACGATTTAAATTTTTGAAGTCCGAATTAAATGTCATTAAAGACGATTTTGACATTAGTGATGGGACATGAAACAAGTTGAACTTCACGAAATTAGTTGATAGCGTGTTCGGACACGGAGTCGATGAAGGGAAACATCGTTATGAAACCATGGCATGGTGGTAGGGCTTTTTCTAAGTCCGTCTCACTAGATACCACCGCCAAGTTGAGAATCTGTCGCCACACACTTGTTGGTGTGTTCCGGCAGGTACGCTTGAGAGCCAGTTCCTCTAGGTTTGGCATGTTTACCATCTTAGAGCACATCATCACTTAACATCAGATGAGATTGTTTTTATATTTGTTGAACCCTCAAATTTAAGAAGAGTTTGTAACCGACTTCGAAATAGGTGGAGGTTACTATGTTCGACTGTATGTATTTTTTTAAATTTATGTTAATCGATATCTTCGTCAATTGTAAACCGATTTTAATGATTCTTTTTTTCTTTTGAACTGGGTATACTCAGGAATGGTCACATATAAATTAGAAGAAAATATTTAACCCCTAACGGGGTGAAATACCACTTATTTGATTTTCATTCACTTTTCGTCTACGTATTTTCATCGAATTTAGACCGATTTCGATGATTTTTTCTTCTTTTGCATTAAATTTGCTCTCATTCAAATTTGAAAAAAAAATCCAACCTTAATTGTGATAAATAAAGAGATGAACAGCGCTAGCGCTTATACGAATTTTACTCACTTACTGTAAGCTAATATTAATAAAAACTTGGCACAACCTGTAGTTGCGATAAAAATTAAATATATGGTACCCACCTAACTCCTCTTACAGTGAAAATGAAAAAATATTTTTTTTTTTACAAAAAAATAAAACTGGCTTAAATATTCAAAAACACTAAGGAAACTAAGGTAAATGCTGGTTTGCAACGATATCAAATAGATTATTAGGTAGCACATATACTAATATTTATTATTTAATTGAATAATTTAGTTATTTTTCGCTTTTTGGTTTCTTAGGTATTTGTTTCTTAAGTGTTTTTGGATATTGAAGTCGGTTTTTTTTTGTAATTCTTTATAAGTACCTAAATTAGCATTTTATTACCATTTGTGTGGTATTGTAGAGAATTATATAATAAGTTATAATTAATTAAAAAATATTATTTAGATTTATTATAATGATGTATTATCATTACTTAGAAAAATATTATTAATATCTAATGCCCGAATTATGTAAATTGAACATATTTATATTGAAATTATATTACGTAAATCAGTGATTATGACAGTGACAATAGGATTAATTAAAGTAAATTAGTTGCATTTTCTTAACCGTAGAAATAATAATGTCTATCCTACTATCCTCTTCAATCTTTTTGACCGCTCTGAACATAGCTGTAAGTCGGGCTTGCCTATAATATCGTCAAAAGTTTAATACAAAACAAAGCTATACCTAATATTAATATAGGAATCTAAGATTGGCATTTATTTATCCTTAACTTGGCTACATATTATACTTATAATATAAAGTGTATTTATACCTAAATTTGTGATTTGAGCATCTATATTCAGAGCGGTCAGAAAGATTGGCGCGTACTATATCTCAGTTTAAACATTTTTGAACGTGACATAGCGTTATGTGACATTCAATTTATAGATATTTGTCACACTTGACATTGGCGAAATTACCTACATAGGCAGAGACCATACAGAAAAAAAAATGTGAAATTGGTGGTCATCTTTATTTCTTTTCGAGCATAAAGTGTCATTGGTGAAATCTTTATTAAAGAAGCAAATTAATAAAGCAAAAGTAACAATAAAAGCATTATCTTTACATCATTTTTACAAGAAACGAGTAGAGAGATAAACATCGTATCTTCTCAGAAGTGTTGAATCGTTAAAACGTTACGCTCTGACAGTTCTGAATCAGACATAAGAACCAAATGTCCTTATTACGAGGAGATTAGAGCTCAGAATTCATTCAAAAGTAATAATTTTCGTAATCACACCTCAAGGCGTTTGAAAATCAAAACATCGTGAAGTAATCCCCTTTATGTTGGTTTCGGCCTGACAAATGGTGTAGACTACGTATTGGATAATGTCCTGCATCGCTAACGCATTGTCGACTGCCTAAAGATTGATATCTCAGAATAATCCCCCACCTTCCCGTGAATGTAGGTACTGCATAATTTCTAATCATTTAGGACATCTTTATTAAATCTATATATAAATAAGCAGTGGGGAAACGGATAAAAACATCTTTCCCCTCTGTTTCTCAACCGACTTTTTTTGTTTTTTTTTTTGTTTTATAGTTATTGACAAGCTTTATTATGAAAAATGGAAAAGTTTTTTTTCTCTATTGTCGAAATTCGACAACAGGACGAGCACTCGCAAAATATTAATAATTAATTCCAGTATTAGCATTCGATCACAATTAATTGTAATTCAGTCACAATACGGTCAAAGTATAAAATAGAAAGCAAGCATGCATTTCACATAACTTGAATAGCCACTACAACTTATAGCTATGCATATTCGACCTTGACATGAGTGCAGTCCTAAAGCGAGACATAAGACGTTGCTATTGTTGGAGAATAACTTAGAATTTCGTGCAAATGCGAACAAAACGCGAACAGCACGAATACTGTACTTAAATAGAAATAGATGTGGTGATAACACTTGTGCATTTGAACTTTACACAGGTTTTCCAGAATCTGCCTAATACACTACTCGCAGATGTAAACACATCTTCGAAAGAAGTTGACAGGTGTTTAACTATAAATTTTTGACTTACTGGTAACTGAAAGTAAAACAGACCAGGACTTAATCCGTATTCTATGGTTCTATCCGCAAGTTGTCCTTCCCTAAAAATTTAAGATAGTTATAAAATTCAACCACACAATTGTTGACAATATACGAAAGCGCTGCTATAACTCCAGTGTCTTATTAACTTGATAAATGTCATTGTAATCCAAAAAATATTGAGTTAGTAACGTCACATTCAAACAGACTAATTATGGACAGTGAAACAATGTTCACAAATAACTGTATAACACATTGTAAGTAATGTAAACGTGTAAAGAATACGATAGTAGTTAGTACATAATTAAAACAGCTAATGATAACTAATGGTACACTCCGTTTACATCCACATTGGTATTATAAATACGCAAGTAGATCTATCTATTTCTTAATTTTTCAAGAATAAGTTTCTGGACCGATCGCTATGATATTTGGTATTAGCTGCTATCTGCAAATTCGTCTGTATTGTAAATTATTTTAGAATATACTTTATGTACAGAGGAGCCCCACTTCTTTACGGCAAAAATTCACACATTGCTGAATATTGATACTTATGATTACACTTACTTATCAAAATTCGTAGATTTTTAAAACTATAATAACTTTATATTGTACAAAACAATTGTGAATATGTTTTTTTAGATAAGAATAAACCGTCTAAAAACAGTAAAACGAAAAATATTACCAAATCTATTCAGTAGTTTTTAACTAATGCGCCTACAACGGTAGACCTCTAAAATTGTATTTACATAGATAGTATGCATTCGTGAAAAGTACCTTAGCTATTTTTCCTACCAAATATACCAAAAAATCCTCAGACAATGTCGCGAGTAAAACTAGTCAAAATCGAAATCAAAATACTCTTTATTCAATTTAGGCCCTGAGAAGGCACTTATGAACGTCAAAACTACCACCGGTTTGGAAAACAACCCAGTCATCGAGAAGAACTGGCAAGAAATTCGATCTGGTTTATCTTTTCATAATAAATAGACTTAAATAAATATCTATAATTATATGGAATATAATTAATTAAATTCTTTCAATTTTCAAAATTGTTTTGTCACCCTATCGAACGGTGCGACGCCGTCAATTTTGACACCAACGGCTGCATTTAGAAAAAAAACATAACACCGTTTATAATCTGTGTACGCGAAAAAAAATTATACTATTTATTATCTGTGTATTATTCAGTGTAAATAAATAGAGAGCGGATCATTCTGAATGGTATTGTGGTGGAGTATTGTCCTGCTATTATATCGGACACCATTATATGGGGCTTAGCATAATGTTTTTATGGTGCGATCTGTCTCGGCGTGTTCGGATTAGGCATGAAAATGATGATTGCCGTTGACAAATATTTGGCGAACACTTTAGTATCACTATCATGATATAGGGCTCCATTTTTTATTATTAATTTTTAATTATCAAGGCTATTTGATTAATGAGTATGTACGAATACATAATCATTTGAATTAAAGCATAAATCAAAAATCCAAACATTCGTAATCTTAACTAATACTAGCTGAGCCCGCGACTCCGTCCGCGTGGAAGCTAATGTAAAAAACAGTGACTAATAAAATCAATTGAATATATTAAGACCATTTACTTACCTACCTACTTTTCTCTCGTGATTAAGTCGCGTCGTCATAAAAATTAGAATAACTTTTAATATTGTGAACCGATTTTAATGAAACCAAGACTAAATGTTACTCGAAAATATGCTTTGTGACTTTCTTGGTGAGGTTTTATCTTGAACGCAGTACTTGAACAGTGATGCGTGTTTATACAAGCAGACAGACAAACAGACATTTCTAGAAATAATTGAAATATATTTTATTCCAAGACACCTGCAAACATTTTTTCTTCACAAAAATCTAATAATTACAGACACGTTCTTATCATATGTATAGATATAGAAGAAGATTATCTATATTATTTCGTAATATACTCTGGTTAACATGTTGGTACAAACAAGTGAAATTAATTAGAAATCATTCACTCTAGCATCAGTCTGAAGTCACTAGAAAAAACTTTAATATTTTAACATGAAACAATTACCCATTTGACAATTGCAGTAAAGTTTATTAATCAGTTGCAATAAAGATTAGTTGCCGTAATAACTAAAAGTAGAAAATAAAATATCATTAAACATATTTGTAAAATTATTTCCCGCGCTGAAATACGAAACGTAAATCACCGTGGGATATCAAATTTACTGTAAACATAGTAGTTAAGAGTATAGCGGTTTGGATAGTAGGTAATTACGAACAGCGCTGCACTGGTGTAATTACCTTCAGAACCAAACTCCGGTGTCTATTTAGTTCAACATGACACACACCGGTCGAAATCCTTTTTATATACCTAACTAATGAAATTAGCCATAGAATATAAATATGTATTTACTTATTTCCAAGACGAGTCTCTAAGATAAATAATAATAGACTGAAATACCAAGACAAAAATCGACAATAATAGATAATAATATTTAAAGTTGTATTTAAAATCGGAGATGAATCTCCAACGCAATATTATATATTACAGACCAATCATCAATATTTATTGTAAAATACTTATGTTAAAATACTTAGATATGATTGATTAATAAATTTTATATCTATGGGTTAATTTTTAATCTGTGCGAAAGGTGACAAATACCACTCGCGTCCTATGCACCGTCGTTAATGCGGTTTTTATTTTTACAAAATTTTCAGTATCTTAGCACATTATATTCCAATTAATTATTGTCTAAAAACTATAATACAATAGCTGAGTATAATAGCTATTATGAGAAAAGTGTTAACAGAAAAGAACTTCCATTACAAAGCAGATGTTATGCAAAGATAAGTTTACGAACAAAACGAACTACGTACGAGTCATTAAAAACCTTATCTCACGTCACTAATCTACATAATCCTTCCGGATCGAACAAAACGTTATTTTGACATCGTTTTTTTTATGCAAAAATCCTTTTTTTATACCACAGTAATCGATGCCGGACGTTACAAGGATTACCTACGTCCATTAACCTGGTATGACATAAAAAAAGTTCCCGGTAACTCACTCTATGGTCAAAGATTACCAACTCGGTTATAACGATGAAAATACACCATAGACCATTGTTTTCATATGTTATTCCGTTTTGCGGATAGTAAAACCAAATTTGCCGAAGTAACAGCTTCTGTTTGTTCAAGAAAACCAAGAATCCATTCAGCGAGACCGGATTGTCGGGGGATTAATGTATTATTGTCCCTTCTGTGGGGATTAGTATAGTAATGAGGATAAAAATATGCTTTATGACTTTTGCATAGGGTATTTATGAATCTTTGAAAAGTTTTTGTCGAATAAGTTCGTCGATTACGAATCATATCAATTGTTTTATATTATCTGACGTCATTACATTACAATACAAACAAAAAGCTATCTGCTCCGGCTTCAGATGGGTGTACTATGAAGAAAATGAAACCAAATCTTTCCTTTACAATACGTACATGTATTAAGTCGTGCTAGGATACTGACAATTTGTGGTTATAAGCTTTTTATACTTATAATCAAAAATAATTGGAACTGTCATTTTAATATAATTCCCGATAGCAGCGTCACATACCGAGTCCGACCAAAAGAACCATCCAGGTGAAAATGTAAATTAAATAAAGTAAATTTCTAGAAGAAAAAGAATTTCAAATTAATTTTATTTTAAAAACGTGGAATTCTTTTTTCAAAAGTAGTCATTTGTTTATTGATTAGTGTTACATTTTCATCGCATTTCAATCTTTTTTGTCATCATGGATACGTTAAAAATTCGAGTAACTATGGAATATGAGTACCGTCGTGGCAGCAACGCGGCACACGCGGCACTCAACATCAACGACGTTTACGGAGATAACACTACAAACCAACGCACCACCTGTTATTGGTTTGCTCGCTTCCGTTCTGGGAATTTCGACCTGAAAAATGAACCTCGCGGTCGTCCGAAGACTTTGGTCGACAATGACGAATTAAAGGCGATTGTGGAAGCTGATGATACACAATCTACGGCTGAATTAACAGCAGCTTTCGACGTTAGCGTCAAAACAATATTGGTCCATTTGCGTCAAATTGGCAAGGTAAAAAAGCTTGACAAATGGGTGCCCCACGAACTCAATGATCGCCAGCGCGAAGTACGCGTCGAGACGTGCCTTGCACTGCTCAACAGACACACAAATGAAGGAATTTTGAACCGCATTGTTACCTGCGATGAAAAATGGATTCTGTTTGATAGCCGCAAGCGCTCAGCAAGTTGGTTGGATCCTGGTTCAGCACCTAAACAATGCCCTAAACGAAAACTTATCCCTAGAAAAGTGATGGTCACTGTTTGGTGGTCTAGCGCCGCTGTGATTCATCACAGCTTCTTACCAAACGGGGTGAGCATTACTGCAGATGTGTATTCTGAAGAACTGAACACAATGATGGAGAAGCTGGCACGTCTCCAACCAGCATTGGTCAATCGCTCGTCTCCGCTGCTCCTGCACGACAACGCGCGACCTCATACTGCACAGCAGACGGTCTCCAAGTTGCAAGAACTGGGGTTGGAAGTTCTCCGTCATCCGCCCTACTAACCAGACCTTGTGCCTACAGACTACTACTTTTTCCAGAATTTGGATAACTCCTTGGCGGGAAAAAAATTCAATACCCGAGAGGCAGTACAAAATGCCTTTGAAGAATTTGTTGCTTCCCGGCCAACTGATTTCTTTAAGAAGGGCATCAATAAACTGCCACTGCGTTGGCAAAGATGCATTGATTGCATGGGTGATTACTTCGATTAATACAAATAAAAAATACATGAAAAAAATTCGTTTAAATTTTTTCATACAGAACGGCAATTTCATAGGTAAAGACCTAATATAAGTTATATTACTGTTGAACACTAGTACAGATGTCAACGATAATTACTATCGGTACGATGATAAACTAGTCTACTTAATACATAGGTTATTCAACTAAACTCAGTGTCATAGATTAAGTAACTATGTTTGTCATTTGCTTTGTTTTTAATAAATATTATTATTATTACCGTTTTTTTTTTTAACTTTATTTATGGCAACCAATCTTTTAGATTATTACTGCCATTGTCGAGTAGTTAATAGTATTACAAGTTCTTCTTCTATTCCATTTTCGGCAACCAGTCTTCTAGTAGACCATTACCGCCATTGTCAAGTGAGTATCGATATTACAAGTTTCTTGATATAATCTCAATGAATGACATTGTCGAGTAGTTAGTATTTCAAGTTTTTCTTCTATTCCATTTTGGCAACCAGTCTTCTAGTCGACTATTACTGCCATTGTCAAGTCCGTATCAATATTACAAGTTTCTTGATATAATTTCAATGAACTAACAAGATGGTGGCCATCTTGTTAGAACCTTCCATGGAATTTTTGTGGCATCTCAGAATTCATGGTCCGTGGTATTATTTTCCATTCACTTCACTTATGCACAATAAACAAACTATATCACAAAACACCACCAATTTTACACAATATAGAGTCAAGTAATACAAGATTATGAAAAAAAAATAAAATCCACTACATGACAGACCAAGATCCCGCCAAAAACTCTATTATTACCGTTGATGTTAAATTTATGGATGACATCTATTCATAGGCAACTTTAACATATTTCTTCTGTAAGGAGTATGTGTACCTATTGTCATATCAATACACATTCAAAGTTCTAAAAGGAAAATCATATCTATTCACTTGATTTCACTTATCCAGAAATAAGGATTTCGTTTTAATATACATCTTTTCGCTCTGTCTCTTTTCCCTTTACAGATGATTTCCAATTTCACTTTTTTTAGTAAGTAATTTTCAAAAGTGAAGAAGACTTTATCATAAATCTACAAGAGACACAAAAGAACTATAACTTAATACTTCATATACAAAACAAAGATATAGATAATACCAGAAAACAATCATTTTTTTTTAAATATAGGGGTAATATAAGTATATTATGTACAGAAAAAACAGAACTTCTTCAAGTTGGTTGAAATGTGCTGAGTGCCGACATCTGTTGATACATCTATTAATACAATAATAATAACTGATTTGTTGTCTTTTCTGTTTTACAAATAGTTGTAAATGTCAAATCGATAGATGGCAGTGATCAATTCTCTTACGAGTATTATTATTCAGTGGTGACCATGAATGATTAAATACGGTCTATACTTTAGTTGTCATGACAGATATTTCTGCAGCATAATCACGTATTATTTCAACAAGCTTAGGATATTTAAATTTGTCTTCATATATGTTTGATTTATGTTTCGTTTGC
This sequence comes from Antheraea yamamai, assembly GCA_036509395.1. Taxonomy (NCBI): domain Eukaryota; kingdom Metazoa; phylum Arthropoda; class Insecta; order Lepidoptera; family Saturniidae; genus Antheraea; species Antheraea yamamai. The sequence goes on from AP028446.1 coordinate 19,488,125, forward strand.
TTACTATTAATTAAAAAATGAAATATCACCCTTTTGTAAGTGCTGCCAGCACGCATGTTTTATCCTAACTTCGGTTTTTTTTTTAATTTCGATATGGATATAATCCACTTTAAATCACTTATGGATTTTATTCATTTTAATTAATACTTTTGTATATAACTAACGAGGTTCATAAAAGAACATTAATAATCTTTTAGCATGGACATTAGTCTTTAACGGCAACGAGAACTATTGTAGTCCGGTAAAGCTGTTAAGGCTTTGCTAGGCCAATAGATTAGTCAGTTCGAAAAAGCAACGTGAACTACATAAAAAAAAAGTCGAGGCAGTCATAAAGACTGCCAAAAGCAGTGAATAACTCAAAATAATGAAATAACTCTGTTTTGTTTTGAATTTTTTAATTAATTATAGTACGAATGATAATATCTTATTTTCAAAATGTGTTTAATGAAATTATTAACATTAGTCCATACTACTTTTCATATCTATTGACACTCGGAACAATAATTATACACATTTTTATAATGCCTATTAATCAATCAAACGTATATATATGTAGAGAGATATACTATTTGTATATAACGTATACTAATAACACACGGAGGTATATCTATATACATACATACACACTATACATATAGCTCATGGGAAGCGTGAGGTGATGATGACGCGAGTTTCACGCTCTTAGTTCACCCAAAAAGTACACATATATATACAGTATACATATAACCCATGGAAAGAGTTCGGCGACGATAACGCGAGTTCCATGATTTTTGTTCACCCAAAAGAGTGCTCAATGCGCCTAAAGAAGTTTTCACTTTAATGTTTTTATTTTTTCTTATTCACCTTCATTGTGAAGGGTTCATTTAATCACATTCCACAAGTTTTCATATTCTGTCTGGGAAATTTTAACATTTTGCAACCAGCAACACTACACTAACCTGGAGTTGTCAAAGAATTTGCTATTCTTTTTTGTTTACATGAAAATCTACCAAATATATATTACTGTAATTCAACTGAAATTAGTATGATTGGAGTCAAAATGAATACTTTTAATGACAATTCTGGTGAACCAGAACAGGATGCAAATTCAGCATTAACTGAATTAGACAAAGGTATTAATCTAACCTTTTATACTCCAACTATCCTTAATTAAAAGTATTTCACATAAACTTCAATTTTTACAGGGCTACGATCGGGAAAAGTTGGCGAACAATGCGAAGCCATAGTTCGGTTTCCACGTCTCTTTGAAAAATATCCATTCCCGATATTAATAAACTCATCTTTTTTAAAACTGGCCGATGTGTTTCGCATGGGCAACAACTTCTTACGACTCTGGGTTTTACGAGTCTGTCAGCAGAGCGAGAAACATTTGGACAAGATATTGAACATCGATGAGTTCTTACGTAGAGTTTTCAGTGTTTTACATTCAAATGACCCAGTCGCAAGGGCCTTGGCATTGAGAACTTTAGGCGCGGTGGCCGGCATAATTCCGGAGAGGCAGAATGTTCATCACGCTATCCGCAGAGGACTAGACAGTCATGATAATGTAGAAGTGGATGCTGCTATATATGCTACCACAAGATTCGCAGCTCATTCTAAGTAAGACATTCATTTTTATATATACTTTTACTAAAGGTTATAATGACTAGATTGAAATATCTAAAATAGACTATTGTTATTCTGGTAAACTAGAATATTTAAAAACATGTTGCCGCTTTAATTTATACATACTCACATTACCTAAATAACATATAGTTATTATATTAAATAACAGATAGTAGAATTCATAAAACTGATATAGTAAAATACACTTCAAATCCATTCCATAGTCACGAGTTGAAAATGTGCTATTATTTGCTTGATTTCTGATGGTTCAGTAAAATAAGTACCAGAACACATAATTTAACTGTGGGGTGCCCAGTTTTAAAATCAGTGTATTATATTATAATTATACTGCTAAACTATTCAAACTAATGATTTGGATAATCCAATATTTACAGGATAAGTATTTAAGCTTTCTGTAAATCCCTTTATGAATGCAAATTAGGTACTATTCTTAGCATAAAGTCTACAGATAACTCTTGCAATGATGAATTTCACTCTTGAGTAAAATGATAATAATAACTAGAATTATTTGTAATATTTTCAGTACATTTGCTCTTGCTATGTGTAATAAGCTGTCAGATATGGTAGAATGTGAAAGTACTGCTGCTGAAAGGAGAGCCAAGCTTGTTCGAGCTCTGAGGACAGTCCATGGTGGAGGTAATCATTATATATTATTTAATGAATTATCCTGTAAATATCAATAAATAACATATAAATATCAGTAAAAAGATTGGTGAAAATATTTTCTTTTATATGATTTTATCCTCCATAAAGTTTTCTTTGACAGAATATAGTATAATAAAACAATAACATGGTGGTAGGGCGTTTTCTTGGTATAAAACGCTGTAAAGTGAGCCGCCCCATACCATGGTTTGATGGCAGTAACTTGAATAGATCACTTATTGTTATTGCAAACAGAGTACGTTCCGGACATATGCCACTCAACAAGTTTGCATTTCTTATGAGGAAAACCGTATCACCCAATTGTATAAGGTGTGGAACGATAGAAGACTTGCAACACTTGTTGATGGAATGTGACCGCAATAAAGTACAAAGAAAAGCTGTCATCTATGAGTTAAAACTCAATAGTTTAGATCAGGGTAGCTTTCATAGAATCTTGTGTGCACCTGCAAGTGAGGCAGCCAAGATTCTATGGAAGTTTGTGTTGAAGTCTCTTTGGTGAATATTTTAAGATTAGGGTACGATGGGACTGACATGTTCTATGTGGACCTAATTCCCTAAATTAAATAAAGATTAAAAAAAAATGATAGCTATCATTGTAAATTAGAAAAACTGTCACTAACCATTAACCAAAGAGTTCTGACAGTGTTGCTAGACTTTTTATTACTTACAATTAGGAAGTTTGTATTAAAAACTTTTACCACAATTTCATCTGATATTAATTGATGGTTTGGTCAGATGATAACATACTAAGTTTGCAGTGGGTCAGACTCTCAAGTGCAGCTGTTTAATGAAGTTAGGCTACTTTTCAAATAACAGGATAACAGATAAAAAAATAGAGGCGATGAATAAGCAAGCATTATACAACAAACAATATGTGTAAACTATGTGCTTCACTTTGCTCATACTCAAAATGATGTTTTTTTTTTAACTTTATTTTTGGCAACCAATCTTTTAGATTATTACTGCCATCGTTGAGTAGTTAATGGTATTACAAGTTCTTCTTCCATTCCATTTTTGGCAACCAGTCTTCTAGTAGACTATTACTGCCATTGTCATGTGAGTATCGATATTACAAGTTTCTTGATATAATTTCAATGAACAAGATGGTGGCCATCTTGTTAGAATTTTCCATGGAGTTTTTGTGGCATCTCAGAATTCATGGTCCGTGGTATTATTATTCATTCACTTCATTTATGCACAATAAACAAACTATATTGCATAAAACACCACCAATTTTACATAATATAAAGTCAAGTAACACAAGATTATGAATAAAATCCACTACATGACAGACCAAAATCCCGCCAAAAACTCCAAAATGATGTTATGCTGATAAATATTTATTTTATTATCATGTAATTTACAAATTACAAAAGTAAATTTTCAAAAAAAAGTATTCACCGATTTCAATATCAATCAAAAACCCATAAGGCACTAAAAAGCGGAAAATAAACAGTTTATCAAATTAACCAAATTAAATAAAACATATGAATATGTGTGCTACCTAGAGATGTATTGAAAATCGGTGCCAACCGAAATTTCAAATTTGTTCCAGGTAGAAAAGTGTTACAGAGACGCGAGAGTGAACTTAAACTTTTTGTACCTATGTAGATGATAGGATTTTCAGTTGGCACTGACTTCTAATATATCTCTAGGTAGCACACATATTCATATGTTTTATTTAATTTGGTTAATTTGATAAACTGTTTATTTTCCGCTTTTTAGTGCCTTATGGGTTTTTGATTGATATTGAAGTCGGTTAATACTTTTTTTTGAAAATTTACTTTATTTTTCCATTTTTTGTGTACATAAATATATTTTATTAGCAGTGCCCGCGAACTCCGTTCCGCCTTAAGTATATTAAAATATGCGCATTTTTGCGGTATGGTATCTATCGGTATGGTATGCGATATGATTTCAATTGGTTGTACAATAAGTAACGTTTGGTACGAACGCAACCTTATCGATAATCCGCGATAGTTTCTACCACCAACTCAGCTACCATCGCTTCACACATAATACACCTTAAGTAATGTAATTACAATGCTTGCGTCATGTTGCAACACAGCAACGAACATAAGCACAAAAGGCTCCTAAGAATTGAAGAGTTTTTTTTATAATATTGGTGGCAAACGAACATACGGGTCACCTGATGGTAAGTGATCACGGCCGCCCATGGACACCTGCGACACGAGAGGAAACACAGATGCGTTGCCGGCCCTTAAGAAAGGAGTAGGCTCGTTTCTTAAAAGTTTTCTTACTTTGTCACGGATCCCATAATCAGAATCTAACCAAACTCTCATCAAACTACCCTTGAAGTACGTCCTTTCCAATAAAAAATGAATCATCGAAATTGGTTAGCGTGATATTGAGTTATTCGTCTATTTGTCGTGTACATACTTAATGCAAATTTAAAACTTATACGGTTTTGCACTGGATGCCGTTGTCGGAACTGGACCAAATTAATATGGGACCACACGGGAAGTACCAGCTTTCAAATAAAAAAAGAATAAGCAATATCGGTTCACCCAGTCCAAAGTTATGAGGTAACAAACATAAAAAAAAAAAAAAAAAAAATACAGTCGAATTGATAACCTCCTCCTTTTTTTGAAGTCGGTTAAAAATTATACAAAACTGCAAAACAATTAGTAACTGTTAACAATAATTATTGTAAAGTAATACAATTAGGAATTAATTTTGACCAGCTATTACCATAATATTATCATTTATATCAATACATATTGAATGTTTCGTGTACAGCTGTGCGAGCTCAAGGGGTACTAAAGCTGCTCAGATCATTGTTGGAGAAGTTTCCGTCATCAAGTTCGGTGCGCGCGGCCATCACCGCCCTCACTCACATAGCAGCAGACACTGTTGTCCATGTTCCTGATCAGGTATGTTCTATAGATTATTATGTAAGCATCAAAGAGGGGTCTATGCTTGGCTTATTTTTGATGAATTGCGTCAGGACACTAGTTTACTTTTCAACTTTTTTTTAACTCGTCACAGGGGTGAGGAGCAAGTCCTTGCTTTATATATGTTCTTGGGGTGCACATTTGTGAGAATAAAGTTGATGAATAGGTCACAATTATGTTATCATACCGTACCATACCTATTTAATGTGTTACAGTGATATTGTGTAACCAACTGAGTGGTTGAATGTGACTGACTCTCAAAATATTTTATAGATGTAACTAGAGGGCCTGGCGGACATCGTCCTGCATTGATAATAAAAAAAACCTAAAATTCAACTGCATGTTACCTACTGAGTCTAATTGTGAATTCTTGATTCCACTTGAACATGTACAAAAAGTTTCATCAAAATCTGTCTAGCTGTTCAGGAGGAGCTCAGTCAGAATCTGTAAGGGCCTGTCAGTCCAATAGTGTAGTCAGTTCGAAAATTGGTTTACCATCATATGGGGTACATCATGAAGTGTTTACAGTGTGTGTATGTGTTTGGAGATGTAATTGGTTCTGGACATAGCGATGTTAGTCACAAGTTGTTTTAACATCATATGGGGTTCGTGATGAAGTGTTTTGAGTGTGGTGTATATGTTTGGAGGTGGAACTGCTGCTGAAGATAGCGATGAACGAGGCTCGCCTGTCGGTGCGCCGCGCGGCGCTGGTGGGGCTGCGCAGGCTGGCGGCGCACGCGGCCTTGTGGCGCGCCGACTGCATACAGGACCTGGTGCGCGCCGCCGCCGCCTCGCAGGACCCGCACCACACCATGCTCTGCTTGCAAGTCATGCTGGTAAACTATACTAAATTCAACTCAATACTTACCGTTATATTACATTCTATAAACCAAAATATCATTACATGTGTTGCTAATTAAACGGATTTTAAAAATGTTATAAAATTATTATTCTAATTGTCCGTGATGGGTTAATGATACAATTTATTAGGTGATCTTACTTTATTTCCTTAACACATTTTATTTTCAACACAACGCACATCTAAAAACCAAAACCCTACATTGAATATCTGGTTACAGACATAGTAAAAACCCCACAGATTGGTAAATTAAGGTTGCCTTCATTAACAAAAAATAATGGTGTTATCAGTGGAGAAAAGTCCATATAACCCGTTTCCCATCAGCTTTCCTATAACAATTGGCGTATAACGTCAGTACTTGTGTAGGCCAGATCGAAACGTTCGAAATTTATTTGACATCTCAAAATTGTTAGCACCAAGTCAAAGATAGTAAAATCTGTGCATAAGCCGTGAAAACGGTTGCTTATCCCTTGACATCCCATCTTTTTAATTTATCTAGGAAACAAATAAAGTCTGTCTCACTCTACAAGCAACCAATAAGGAGCTAGCAATTTAATTTGGCCCAGTAGTGAATACGAATTTGCAAGATAAAAGCAACTGTGACAAGTCAAATATATTTGACGTTCATAACTCACTGGTTGCCGGGCTTATAATATTGTTAGAATATACGTACAGTGTAAACCCTTTATAACGTCTTCGTCATAATGAAATTTTTTTATAATGTAGAAATTAGTTGAATTTGGTGGGTCTACCACAAATCCATTTATTTTTTCTCTTCCCTCCGTATAACGAAAAATCATCATAATGAAAAAAAATCATCTTTCCCTTGAAATTCGTTATAAGGAGTTTATTATTTACATAATTCTTCTGTCTGTGTGTATATGACTGAACTCCTAAGCGGCTGTTCAGATTTCGATGAAACTTTCTGTGTTTCAAGTAAATTCAAGAATGATTTAGTTTCACTATTGTGCATAGTAGGTGGCGCTGCGGTTGATTTTAGGATTTTTTTTTATTACCGAGGCAGTACAAAGTCTGACGGACCTGCTAGTATTTATCCAAATTATTTTGTATTGGCGTTGGCTGCTGCCGAACGTCTTTCACTTTACTCCTACTCTGCCACCAGTGGTAATGAGACATGCGATAGATGGACGAAAACATTTGAGGTGATGGAAGAAAACGTTGAAGCTTAAAAAAGTGATGTTTGTTAGATACTGGTGAAGTGTCCTGCGGTGTGCGCGGCCGCGGGGAGCTCGCCTGCGCACGCGCTGCGCCAGTACTGTAGTGACGCGGCGCTCAGCCCCGAGCTGCAGCACGCCGCCACCGCCGCCGACGTGCTCACGCGCATACACGTGCACTGGTGACCAACCCCACGACACACACACAACACACTAATACACACCGAACTTCCTTACACTTATTCTTAACAAGTAAATAAATGTAAGAGGACATTCAAGTATTAGTACTAAGGGGGGGTGAGGGAAGGACACACATACACACACAACACAACACATAAACACACACAAACACTGCACAATCACAATATAACATTCACTTTAATTTTTTTTTATAACAGACAAGATATACACACAATGCTGCACAAAACCTAATATTATAATGTATTGACAGAAATAAAAAGTGCCATCTATCGGCGTTATAAGTAATTACTACAATAAACAAAGACATTAGAAAAGGCTACGATCAGGCGAAATCCGGCAAAAGTCCAACTATAACTCAATGTTCATATTAACAACTTACATTGTTTATATTAGTGTACTTTCGTCACGTAAGAAAAAAACGTTACACTCCCTCCCACGCCACTCTCTTTCTTTATGTGTAACCTTTATATCTTTACAACACAACAGTACTCCCGTCCACCATTAGATAAAAAATACTAGAAAAAAATATAACAGTTCATGGGTAGCTCATCAAAAACGAAGTCATTGCTCACACTTATAGTCACGATACGAATAAAGATTATTCATTCATAGACAAAACAGACAATTTATACAATAATTGTTGTTAAATCGCATTTAAGATATACTAGCTTATACTCGCAACTTCGTTTGAGTAGCTTATTATTATACCATCTTTCAATATAGTTTACGTTTACAGGAAATAGCATAAAAAATTTAAAACAAAGATATACTTTGCGCATAATATTTTTTTTAAATACTGTTATCCGTACTTACCCTCTTCTGTGTATGCGCACGGCACCGCTTGCCTCATTTCTCCATGGCAACAAAACACACATCACTTCACGCGTACTGCCTATAGAAAGCGTATCATTTTAATTTAAAATCAGTTTTTAACGCCGTATAGATTTTAGAGTTAAACACAACTGCAGCCACCATGAGATCGTGATCCATTCCTATCAGACACATCTCTTTGGCTGATCTAAAAAAGTAACCAAAGTAGAGTCACTGTATCGGGTTTATTACCATGTCTATACTATTCAAACTGAAAAAAAATATTTTGTTTCATGAGCTTTAAATGGATATAGAAGTTTCATATAAATAACTGATGCAATTATGTTTTAAATAGGTGATGTGATCAATTTTTTTAGTTATGAAGAGTCACTCCCCGTGGAAGGTTCAGATCTGATGATGGCACTGGAATCACTGGTCATAGCAGCTGGAGCCGACAATGAGCAAGACAATATAAAACCGTTGCGAGTTGCTCTTCGGTGTCTGGTAAACTCATTATTTTAATAGTGTCTTAGTATTTGGGTGTTTCATTATAGCATTAATAAGAACTGACATCCTATGTCCCATTTGAATAAACTTAAAAAAATCCTTTATGTGTAGTAACAAAATTTAAAATAACAAACAATTGCGTAACGTTATCGTATGCAATAATCTCCCGTTAACCTACAATGATGCACGTTTCCGTAAAATTATGGTACGCAATAATCTTTTGTTGGCCTATAATGATGCACGTTGCCGTAACATTATCGTACGCGATAATTTCTCGTCGGCCTACAATGTTGCACGTTTCCGTAACATCGTACGCGATAATTTCTCGTCGGCCTACAATGTTGCACGTTTCCGTAACATTATCGTACGCGATAATTTCTCGTCGGCCTATAAGGATATAATATCTTACACACTTAACACTATCGTACACAATAATCTCTTATTTTTTCTCAATTACTAATTTATAAATTATAAACTAATTTATTGTGGAAGCAATGATGGCTCAATAGTTAGCGTGTTCGACGTAGATTCTCGAACCTTTACGAATAAACTATAGCTTTTGATGTTAGAATACATCCTAATAAAACCATAGTATGGTAGTAAAATTTTTTTTAAGCTTAGCACTACCACCCACACAATAAAAATGTATCGTCAAGCATCTATAGCTATGTTTCGGTATGTGCATTTGAAATTTATTTAATTTAATTGTATGGCTAAATAGAGTATACATTTTTTATTATCGTCGATCGATTGATTAATTGTCGCTGCGAGGTTCAATTTATGTGGAACAGTGCAGCGGACAAATATTTACTACTTTTTAATTTTTATAAGATTTATTACTTTTTAGCAGTACCTGGGGAGCACTTGCAAGGGAATGATAGGCACATCAGTCCCCTTAATAACATCAGCCTAGCACTTGACGTTCAGTCTCACTCTCGGTTAGGGTACTTACTGTCTTAGACCAAGTAGTCATGTAACATCAGGTGAAATTATGATGCAACAGTAACAGCTCTAAAGCATAAAGAAGTTATAGATGGGACCTAGTTTTTAGGCCATTTTATTTTTGACAACCAATATGATGATGAAAAACAAGATGATGGTTGTCTTGTTAGAAATCTCCGAGGAGTTTTTGGTACATCTCAGAAGTTATGCTCTATGGTGTTAATCCCCATTCACCTCACTTGTGAGTAATAAACGAAGTCTATTACGGATAACACGACCAATATTACAAAATATAGGATGAAATAACATCATTATCATGACATATTATAAAACATAGTCCTCTGCCACATCTGTCTGTTTAGTTTAGGTATATAATTTGTGAAGTTTTTTTATTATTATCAGGTCAGGGCAACGTTCACTGAGCCTGCTAGTTATGAATAAAATATAAAATCGACTGCATATAATTCTAAGATCCCGCTAAAAACGGGTCGTAGTTTACCGCTTACGATTTGTTACTCGGTCGCGTGGTGCAGGTGCAGCTGAGCCACGCAGCGGCGGAGCAGTACGCGGCGCGGTGTGCGACAGCGGTCGGCACGCAGCTGCTGAGCGCGCCCGTGCGGGGTGTGCGCGCTGCAGCGCTGCTTGAAGCGCTGGGAGCGCTGGCGGGCGCGTCGCACTCGCCGCCCGCGCTGCGCCCCGCCCTCCGCCCGCTGCACCGCGCGCTCGCCCTACTGCACAGGTCTGCATGCTCTCACACACACCACTTCTTACTACTTCTTACTCACTACTTCTTACTCACTACTTCTTACTCACCACTTCTTACTCACTACTTCTTACACTTAAATGGTTACTACACATCGGTATTTCTGTGGGTCGGTGGTACTACCCCGAGCGAGCCGACCCATTCATGCCGAAACCAGTAATATCTCCACCGTGGCTCTACCACCTATAATCAGATATTCAAAGAATTTTCTTTTTTGTGCTACAGCTATTACTTCTACTAGAAACATTTTTAATAGCTTCTAATTAAAACTGGCTCGAAGGACTAGATTCGTCTCAAATGACTATACTAAATCTAAACAAATAGAATACATCAAAAGTAGCAGCAACAGACAAACTTATTGCAGACAGGTGGGACAGACCCATATTGGGATATTGGGTACCTCTACACACAGTGGAGTTATAAAAATAATTCGTTCATATTCTTTATAGATGGAAGTACTAACACTAGTTTTAAGTATACTAACCAAATGGACTTTTGTCTGCAATAAAATATTTTTGATGTGATTTGAAGAGCTACAGAACCATCACAAAGGACAGACAAATTTAATTGTACAGTGACTGGTAATGATTTTGTTTACATTTGTACGGTTTGGTTCCAGTGAGAACGCATTCGAGAACCCATCAGACGATGGCACCGTGGCCGTGCTGGTGTGCACGGTGCTGATGCAGGAGCGGGCATCTCGAGCGCTCTCCTGCAACATCTCCAGCGAGTGGGAGCGCAGCATCCTCTCCGCCATCGCCCGCGCCGACGGCTGGCTCCGGTACAGAGTTGCCAGGGCTGCTCTACGGTCAGTCTATTACTTTCAATTCATATATACATTTTTTTTGGCAATCAATGGAGTGACCAGTTTATTATTGTTTCTAGTAGACAATCTCTAGGAGTCGGTACACGCTCCTAATAAACCGCCTCGTGTGCTTTATTAAAATACGCTTTTGTTCAAAATATTTTTAAAAACCATTTGTTTGAGAACCATTACAAATGCTCACATGTTCGTCATTCCTTCATATACTCACCGGGCTATATTTGTTATACAGCCCCTGTGGCGCGTACCGTATATTTTATTGCATCTGTTCGACCTTAGAAATCTTTTAACAAAA